>JAQQAE010010670.1:0-13977 GCA_029823295.1 Pseudamia nigra | reverse complement strand
TGCCAGATCAAACATGCGAATCATTGGTATTTCGCTGTGGCGACCCCTGAGGGGAGCAGCAGAAAGGACAACAACAAAGTGTGTATCCAACACATTGTCTTGTGCGCTTCTGCAAACAAAGCTGAAATTTCAATCCCAAGTAATCTCCAGAGATTGCAAGTTTTCTAGTTTTGTCTGATACTCTACATTAAGACAATCATTGTGTTGTGTATACATACTATAGTTATTGTTCTAGTTTGTTGTAAAATAATACAAACAGCAACAGCAAAAAGGTGTTGCCGTGGTTACCATTATACACAACAGAGTTCAGCTGTTTTTGCTGAGCGTGAAAGTGTCTTGACTGCACGATATTAAATGAAATACCACTGATGTACCTGCATCTGTAAAGTAAAAGGTAAGTTGCTTTAGATCTCGTGATCCTGTCTGCCTTTTATTGGTAATGCAACTGAATTTGACAGCATGCATTCATAAAAGACAACCTTGTCAGGTTATGACATGAATAAGAAACCAAGCAAAGAGATGCCATAACTAATTTCATTAAGCACAAATGTGTAAAAACTTAAAATCTATTTATATAGACGGGATTATGTTTTGAGGTCATAAATGCGTTGCATTATTGTATGCAGGTTCAGTGTTAATTAGTGGGATTGCTTGTTCTCACTCTTTATCATTCCTCTGTACATTTTTTGGACCGCATCTCCTCCCACAGTTTTTGCCCTTTTCACACCATTCAAACAACATAACAGCAAGCGCTTTCGGGACATGTCGGCTGTTACCTTTCACAAATCTGTCTTTTGTAGTTTTTAAATACTTTTGTTTTTTTTCACAAAAATTTTCGATAGGAAATGAATAAAGAACTCAAACGCAATGTTCGTGACCAGAGTTCCATGCCATGTGGTTACCATGGCACTGCTGCCCTGTCGTTGCCTTTGATCATTTGATTACTTCTCCACTGAATAGTTAGCTAGTTAGTGGTATTGCTGTCAGAGAATATGAACAAATATGTCATCCCAATGATTTACAGTGTGCTAAATCTTGAGTCTCAGAGGGACAAAAGCAGCATGCAACTTCCTCACTATCGTCCGTGTTAGAGGAGAATAGAGGTGTCTGTTGACATCCTGTAAGTCTGCTTGTTTAACTCCTACTGACTGACACAATTTCCACTCAAACTACATAAAAATTATATCAGTGCACATGTATCTAAGACAATGTCTTCTGTGTTTCTGCAAAGCTGAAATTTCAATGTCACGCAATCTCTTCAGATTGCACACTTTCTAGTTTACCGCTTTGTATTCCTCTATAAATATGTCGTCCATGATGTTTGTAATATGTAGATATACGTCATATATTTTAAAACCAAATAATGAAATATGTGTCAATTACGTTATTATGTAAGCACATATATTTGATATGTTTTCAGTTGATTAGCACACTGCATATACCGAACCTTAAACCTGTTTCTTCAAACACATGTTATATGTTGGGTCTTTTTTTCAGGTTCATTTGAATTTGTGACAATGTACAAAGTGGATTTGCCTGTAGACGGTGCCACAGAAAGGGCTGTGGAGAGGCGCAGGGCCGCAGAATCAGCACGCAAAGCCAGAATCTTCAACAGCCGGCTACGTGTGATAGGCGTCGACACTGATGCTCTTAACCGACAGGTCCAAGACAAAAAACATCTGCAAGACATGGAGAAAGAACGGGATAAGGCTTTTGGTGAGATATAGCACAATGACAACCAGATGGGTCATTAAACTAGCTGAATTGCTGCTTACTCGGGGATTTTTGCGAATACTGGACAGATTAGAACATTTTAGCATCTAAATGTTGTTTATTATAACACCCTTCTGATAAATTTCAGATCAGCTCAGACTGAGGCATGACAGAGCACTGCTGCAGCAAGACATTGATGAGAAAAGAAAGCGAGCAGCTTTGCACTCTGATCTGACTGAGTACTGGGCCACTCTTCAGCGCGTGGAGGACTCTCGTGATGCTGATCTCAAGTGTAACCTGCAGGGGGCATTGAGGATCACCATTCCAGAGAGTGAGCTGGGGCCTGCCAGCATGCAAATATTTGAGGTAGGGTTTATGAGCCGATCAGATCATCCATCCATCCATTTTCTACCCCTTAATCCTCGTGAGGGTCGGGGGGCCGATCAGATCATTTATGGCCTTAAAGAGCGGTAAAATTAAAATAGTTAAATAAATTATAATATTCCCCATCTTAAGTTATGTTCATTGTGTAATGTACAGGGAGAGGGTATTGGAGAGGAACAAAAGAAGAGAGAACAAATGAAAAAGACAGAACGAGATCTACGAGCACAGAGGGAAGACAGAGAGAGAAGACAGATGAGAGAGAACCACAGAGGTGAGGAGATAATCACAAGCACGCACTGGAGAACACACTGTGTTCACTGATGAGCTAACATGCTGTACACTATAGTCTCTGTAAATCACACACATGCTTCAAGCTTTGCTGCACAAACAATCACACACTCCTACGCACAGCCCTTAGCACCAGGTGGCATTGATGAATGCTCATCCCAGAGTGCTGTTATGTATGTGTGAGTGTGTACTTGTACAGTGTGTAATGCAGGTGGGAAAAACCAAACAGTAGGTGATTTCTAACGTATGTATGTGTCACAGACATGCTTGTGGCAAAGGAGCTGCTGTATCAAGACCTCAAAGGGATTGAGCTATCTGAACTAGAAGAGGAGCACAAGAAGGCAACTCGCATCGCACTCGACAACTATAACCATTCTCTGGTACAATACACACATGTGCACACACAAATGGATTCACACTACCAGCTGAGATGAGTGCTCACAATAGAATCCAGTTGGGGTTTGAGCCGCGACGCGGTGTCCTCAGGAGGGATTTTAAAATTAAAATTAGTAATTGAAAATGTCAAGTGATGCATGTACACACTTTCTGGAGGAAGCCGACTATTATATTAGTTGATACAAAGCAACATGGATGGTTAAACTGCTTTGATGTATGCGTGGGCCATGGCTGTTTTTAAAATCCCCATTTAGCTCTCCACTCATTTGCCATAAATGCACTCCAGCGAATCCTCCGTTGGGAGGGATCACTATAAATCCTTCAGGTCATGGTATTTTTTTCATGACAATTATGTGGTTTCTCTAATAACCACTCACATGCATAATGCACAAACAAATACAACTGAGTGAGTAGATCCCCCAGGAGGACATTCACCATATGGCTGACTCTTGACTCTTGTGATAGAAGTAACCACATACAAGAGATTGGGTTTCTCTCACTATTCTAAATCATCGAGGGAATAATCATTCAGCTGTCTCAGTGTATGAGAGGTTTAGTTTCTACGTGTTCATGTGCCCTGTAGGCTGAAGAGCAGGCAGAGAAACTAAAGGAACAGCGCAGAAGAGAGGAACAAGAGAATCTTGCAGAGATGTGGCACACAGCGACGTCCGACATGATGACAGAGCGTGCAGAGGCAGCAGAAAGAGAACAGGCAGGAGGAAGGCCTCCACGGGTTTTGACAGACAGGTGGAGGGGGATGAACCCTGAGCAGCTCAGCGCCATCCAGAGGGAACGAGAAGCACAGCGACTTGAGAGACAGGTACTGTGTGTCCCATAGTGTTCTTTAAAATTAATTTAAGTCTGTGGCTCATAGCCTTGAGTAATAAATTAAAGGAAAAGCTAACATAATTATCTAAATATCATAATAATTGATTATTTTTCATGACTTTTTATTGATGCTGTACTGGTTTTCAGTCAAGTTGAGAGCTGGCTGATAACATCCTGGTGTATTATTCACATTATTTTCATATGCATCAACCCACCTGGCCTTGTTACTTTTCTAGCCAATATTATAAATTGGACAATGAAGTTGAACAGCTCAAAAAACAGATTTAAACAGTGTAAAGATCAAAACAGAATTCAGCTTTGATCTTTTATACAGTAATGTTTGATCTTTTGGATTTCAAAAGGAAAATGTTTTTCAATTTCCAGGACTGAGAAGAATTCTTGTCCAATAACATAACTATCTGCCCTGATATGTGGTCAGGGAATCACAGCCAGGCATTGCAAACTCATGTTACCTAGAGCGATTCACATTGATGTGTAAATAAGAGACAGTGTCAAATCCTGTAAGAACCAAACAAACACAATGCTCAAAATGAGCGATTAAATCGACTGCTTTTTTGCAGACACTTCTCTACCTTATTGGCACTTTACAATGTTATTCATTCAGTCACACACACAAACACCCTCACACACCAGTGGAACTGGGTAAGGTTCAGTGTCTTGCTCAAGGACATTTTAACATTTGGACAGGAGCCAGGGATGAAATCTTCTCAACCTTCTGGTGTGAGAATGACCATCTATTCCTCCTTCACCTCCACATTTCTTTGTAATCAGCAACATTTTTAAATGATTTATTTACACATATAATTGCATGTATTTTCATTTAATTATAGTATGTATTTCATGTAACTAGTTACTGCTCAGTACTGCCCATGTGGATCTAAACCAGGGGTCGTCAACCTTTACAATCTAAAGAGCCATTTTTGAGTAGAAATAAAACAAAATAACCATCTAGAGTGACAAAAAATATTCAAACTCTTTACGTAACACATGAAGGATGACAAATGTGTTCATTTTGCACATTATTTTGTTATTTTTTCATTTCTCTTCACTTTTAAATTATTTTATTCATTTTGTTTTGGTTCATTTCTGGGATAATTTTTTAGTATGTTTATTTTTGTTATTTTGCTTATTATTTTTGTCAATTTGTATTATTTTTTTGTTTATATTCATTCACTTGACTGTTTTGTTAATTAAAAAAATATTGTTAATTTATTTCATTCAAATTATTTATTGTCTTAGTCATTTTTGTACATTTTTTTTGTTCATTTTCATGATTTTTTTTTCCTCAAGTTTGTCTTAAACTTGATGATTTTTCCATCCATCCATCCATTTTCTACCCCTTAATCCTCATGAGGGCCACAGGGATGTGATGATTTTTTTAAAATGAATTTTTTGTTTAAATTTTTGTTTGAGCTTCTCTGTTTTCTTGTTGATTTTGTTCATGAGTGTTGTCTTAATTTTTTTTCATTATGTAGTTCATCTTTTCTTCACTGGATAAAGCCACAGGAGCCACTGTGGAGGGACCAGAGCAGAGGTGTTGAATCATTGCCACAAAGGGCTGAGACACTGCACTTTTTCTTTCCAACAAGTCTCTTCATCAGGTTATTTCACTGAATTCCTTCCCACTGATTGCACTTCAGTGAAAACACCTGCTTTAGTGAGTGGCTGGAAAGAAAACCTGCAGTGTCTTGGCCTTTTGTGGCAATGATTGGACACCCCTGGACTAAAGAGTGTCATGCAGCCCTGGAGCCCTGACCTAAACTATATTTCTTCAAACACCAATTCTGGATTTTCCTCTTAAGTTGTACTTGAGCTATTCTTGACAGCTTGATTAGTTCATCCAAAACTTTTGAATTCTCTATGATATTTACACTGGGCACATACAGACTACTACAGAATACTGTTCCCTCGATTTCAGCCATTCATAGATTCCTTGCTGTTTTCAGAGACAGCGTGACCACGAGAAGTTTGTGGATGTGGCTTTGGGCCTGCAATGCCTGAAGCTTTGCAGAGAAGCAGAGGAAGAGGAGAAGAGAGTTGCTGAGCTGAGGAGACAGCAGAGGATTCAGATGGATCGGGACAACATGCTGCTGGCTGAGGAACAGCACGCACAGTAAGCAATGCACATAGACAGTACACTCACTACTCTGCCGCTTTATGTGTCGATAACACAGACTCTAAAGTAGGGTTGAAGAATTCATCAATATATTATTAGAATCTCAGTAGAGCCAAGAGGAATATTAAAATCACAGGAGTTGTATATTTTTGGAAAATGAAATGTGCTAAAAATATCTCGACCTACAAATCATATTCTCCAGATTTAAGTGAATGTGGTTGTCTAGTAGTCCAGCAAAAATAAAAAGAAAAGAGGAAAAAAGATACCAGTATTACATCAGTTTGATTTTACCTGTGAAGATTAAATGCGATTACAAGTAAAATCATGATTATATATGGCCCAATATCATTATCTCTTCTAATCACGTTATTTTTTTACATGGAGAACCAACAAACTCACTTTTCACCAAACTGAAAATTCTGACATTTCAGGACCTTGTAAACTTCAAAATTGTTCAAATCATGTACAGCGTTCAGAATCATCAGTTACCAAAGAGTATCCAAAGGTTTTTACAACAAAGGGAGAAAGACATAGGGCATGCACACCCTATGCTTACTTAAATGCTCATTTATCATGTCAAGTCATATTTAACAGCGTTATTTATTCTATTTCAGATTTTCCTCATATTGTTCTGTTTTACTTTAAAGTTCAACTTGGTCCAATTCATGCCTGCAGGCTATATGTGTTATTTCTTTGACTGTTAATTATGTGTGTGTTTGTGTCTCTGTCTTCCCCAGTCAGGAGTTCTTGAACAAGAAGGTATACACCAACAAACCCACTAAGGACTATTTCAATCAGTTCAATACCAGCTCTCGTTGATCACTACATCTCACACAGGCACGCTCTGTACTCATTTGTCCAAATTAAAAAAAAATCTCACCCATGTCATATTCAGTGTGATTTGAATGTTGTGTCTGTATTGATGCTGATGACACAAAGGGACTCGTGTTTAGGTACAGATTGTTCCACGTTCTTTATTTTTCAGTCATATATCCAGTGACAGCGGCAGATTCATAATGCAGTTACAGTTATATTGGCCCCATGTGTGGTGTGAGTTCACCCTCTTGTCTGTCACCCATGACACAAGTAGACCTCGTCAGTCTCACTGTGCTGAAGTTGCACACCGACTACCACAAAGAGGCACATCTCCACTACGGCAGTGACATTCACTCCTATTTCTTCTCGTCCCTCCTCCATGTCCTCCCAGCTTGTACATTGTTGTTTCAAATCTGTCTCCTTTTGAGTTCTGAAGAAGCTTGTCCAAACAAACCAAGTCACTTTTTAAGAGTTTTTTTTTTTTTAACTATAAAAAGGGAAAACACATCAGTTGAAAAGCAAAGCCCAGCGTCCCCAGCATTCCCCCTCAACACATGAAAAGAATAGAGTGAATGGCAGTCGAGTGAGTATCTGTGTGTGAGCACTCATTTCTCATTCAAAGCGAACATTTGCCTGAACACTGACAAACACAGATGTCTAGCAGCAGATAGTCGAGATAGAATATTGGCATATTTTGTGTCATTCATTGCTCCTGTATGAAAATAGATTTTTAAAAGCTTTATTTGTCCTGAGTGTGTTTGTACAACCAACAACAGGGAGCTTACACACATCAGCAGCCTTTTGGACATCCTGAATTCTTCACCTCAGGGACTGTCGGGTGATGTTTGTTGAGCGGCAACCTTTTTAAGTATAGGGAGAACTGAGACAGCAAGGTTGCATATAGATACTCCCCGTGGTAAGCACAAACCGGCTTGCTGCATTCCTGCCTCGCACAACTGCATCAGACATAAACTCCACAGATATTCACTGCACTGCGATGCATTGCTAGATGGTTATGGGCATGTTGCAATCTTAGTTTTTCATTGTAATGTCACTACAACTATCACTAAATGACAATAATGTACATTTTTTTTTCATGTTTAAATTGTGAATTGTTTGCAAACATCTACAGAACATTGTGGATTTTTCCCTTTATTTTTTTCCCTCATCTATGAACTATTTTTTGCTAAAACAGCCAAATCTCACCGCAATGATTTGTCAAAAACAGAACATTTGTATTCATAGCAGTAGTACAAAGAAGCAAAAGTACAACTTGCAACATTTTAAAATAAAATCAAGTGGTTTTAAACTTGCACTTTTTCACATTTTCATATCAAACATGTTTAGGTTCATCAAAACGAATTTTAGGCCTGTATTTACATTCAGTGGGGAGGGGGGTGTTCTCCCAGTTCTTCTAATGATCTCTTAACTGTCCAGGGCATTTAGATACAGCGTCTGCCCATCACTAAAAAGAATACATTCTGCGTTTGTAATTGTCAGCCGTTTTGCCTTTATTATATACCATTTAAACCTGTCTGCAGTATCAGCTTGCATTGATGAGGGTCTGAAAATAAAAGTTGAGTGTTTACCACCCTAAAAATATACATAAATACTGCTCCTCAAACAATTTGTGTAGTATGAGATAGACAGGTATGAAAGGTTTGTTAATTAGACACAACAGTGTTTTAATACAATGTAGAAAGAGACAAAGACAGATACAGAAAGCTACACAGAAGTCTACACAAAAAATTACAATATCATTTCCAATAATGGCATTACACTTCTGGTGGGAAGGCGAGAGAGTAATGACATCAATCTGGTGCTCTATGCAAACCCAGCAGGCACAGGAAATTAATAAGGAGCATGTATACATATGTATAATACTGTATTATGGCTAAATAGATAAATGTAGATGCAGCTACGTATATACACCAGATGCTACTCAGCATTTTCACAGCATGTTCCCCTTATGCATCCAATGTTATTTATAGAAACTTGGCTTCACTTTGCTTCACTGGAAACATTTTTGATCTATGAATTATGTCAATTAAAAAATAATGAACAGCAAAGTCATATAAATTGTTTAGGAAACAATGTGGAAAGGTATAAAAAAAGAATAAAATGGCAAACAAAAAGCAGATGTGTATTTAAACTTAGAAAAATGTCACTTGTGATTACAATTTAAAACATCAAATAGTGTTAGACATGAAAACTGTGTAAAATAATATACAACATGAAAAATATTTAAAATTTAAGAGTTTTTACAGCCTTATTTGCTGTCTGTTTCCCCATACTAGGCTCTGTTATCATTCTCCTCTTTGAATGCACTACTCTGCATCTCTAGGACCAAGACTACAGGCCATCTCTCACATTTCTACCTATTCAACATTCTGTCTTTATTCTTCTATGGAGTTGTTTGCGATGGAAAGAAGAGAAAAAAGAGCAATGAATGTTAAACTACACAGAATAAGGAGAATAATGAATTATAGGACATCACAGAGTGTAAGTCACATCAGTCAGTTTTGTCTTTCATTGTCCACTACTTTGGACATTCCTTTGGTCAGAATAGTCCAGTTCAGTCATATGACTGCCAGGGGCATCTGAATTGTCAAGAAATTGATTGTGTATTAGTCGTCGAACTACAGATTGGTAGGGAACAGGAGCATATGGGCACATATGTGTTGACATGATTTGGTCTGATGGTCCCTGGTGGAGGGATGGGGTTAATCAAGGATGGTGACTGCATTTGGCAGGCCATTGGTGGCTGGGCTGAGCGTGGAGTTGTCTGGTACACCATGCAATGCCTCCTGGCCCTCGCTCGGCCTGCTGAACTGGCTGACCAGCGACTCGTCCATGTTGAGCTCTGTGGTTAGGGCACTGCTGCCATTGAAGTCCAGGTTGTCCTGACTGCACAGCTTGCTGTCGTCACACAGCGACGGCTGGCTGGCTGTGCGCTTCTCTTCAATGTCACTACAGTGAACAAAAGAGCAATAAATAAGTGCGAGCATAAAGGAGGACAAAATAACATTCATATTAACAAGTATTTTCAGTTGATTTGATAAGACTTTAAACAAAGCAAACAACATTGTCTCAAAATCAAACACTTCACAGTGGCAGTGGTGCATAAAAGTATATACAGTAGATCCTAATTCTACACTATGGATATACTCTCCTACAAGAAATAATATGACTGCATAAAAAACCATGAGTAAAAGTATGTAAGTAAAAGCAAATATACATAAAGTATCAAAATAATCACTGCAGTAAAATGATTCCTATCAGTGTTGAACTGCTGCGTTAAAGTCTTATAAGGTTGAGCTCATTTGAACTACGTCATATCTCATATCATACCCTATCATCTAGTATCATACTGTATTATCCTATCCTATCAAAAATCATACAGTATCATATCATATGCAATGAATATGTTTGTGTGTGCACCAGTTTATGTCAATATTCTGAATTCGACAGGTGTGAGGTAAACAGCATATTCCAGTTGGATATTTGGAATTAGGTCTTTTTTCCAAATGGAGGGTTTTCCAGTTAAGCTGTGGAATATGCAGGTATTATTCCAGTTATTTGGACATGTATACAGCATATTGGTAAAATGCATCTTATTATCAGGTTCAGGTCAAGATAATCTCTGGTACAGAAACAATCTAAAGAAAAGTCCACAGCTCTTCAGAACAGCAACATAACAGTCATGATATTGACAGGGTTTTCAATATGAACAAATATCTGAAATTTTCAGGACCACGTTTGTAGTAATCAGACAGAGAGGTTGAGTTGAATAGTAGAACATCTGTCACCAGTGAAAAACCCAGTTTATAATCAGGGTATGAACACCTACATGTAAACAGGAATATTATTTTCATTGGTTGTGTAAAAAGCATGTTCAGAATTATGCCTTTTCAGAATAAGGGGAAAAGCTGAATATTGTGCACATATGAAAATTTCTTAAATGTCAACTTTGCATAAGCTCAGACAAATGGTGACATTTGCTTGTTAGATGTAGTGGAAGTCATACAACAGAAATACTCTATACTTTGTACTGAGTAAAGAAATACTTAAGTAAAAGTACTTCCACCACTGTTCTGCTCATGTCACATTACATGATCATCAAAATACAGTATTACAGGTGAGTAGGCAGGTAAGTAAGGTATCAGCAAGGGTTGTTAAAGAAATGGGTTTGGAAAGCAAGTCACTTCTCAGCATACCTTTCCAGGGATCTGCATAGCAGGAGCAAGCATCAGGGAGAAGAGGAGCAATGAAAGGAACACAAAGGGTTAAACCAAGCAGCGTATGGGATTCAGGGAAGTGTTAGGAGTTAGGGGTGAATTAATCAATTAGAAACATAATGCAAACAGATCTGTTAATCAGATGACAAACCTGTACTCTCCAAACGTCTCATCCTTCATAGGACGAGCCTCTGAGTCCAGTGGACCCTCCTCCTTATCTTTCACTGTGAAGGAGAAGATTATTGGAATTCATTATCAGTCAGATCTCAGCCATGTAAGCCACTCTTACAAACATCCATAGTGACATTCTGTCAGACAGCAAGATAACAGCAAGTGACAATGTTACCGTGGAAGCAATACATGTTTCTATTTAGTCAGTAATATTCCCTGTTTATTGATGTGGTTTATAGTTAGTTTAGTTGGTTACTCAGTTTTCTCCCATTACAACCAGTTAATAAAATCTCAAAAACAAAAACAATTAATTGTCAGTAGAAAACAGCTAGAAGATATGGTTAGATTTATTATTCAACTAGAAAGCACTCTGAGAGCACAGACATCCACCAAGGTAGCTCACTTTGTGTTCATAGTGAAAACCTACCATTATCATTTGAACTTACGCTCCTTACCCCATAATATTACTGCACTAAAAGTAATATTCTTAAATATATTTGACCCTCATGTTTGGATTCTTTGACCATGAAAACTGACCATTAATATTTGGAATCATATACATATTAGTTCAATAGTTATTCAAGAAAAATAATATTTCCATAATGGTTGCTTTTCTTTGGATCTTGCTCCGCAAATGTTAAATATCTGTCAAATCTGTGGTCACATTACTGAATCAGCAGACTTTCCACTACAGTTTGGTGTCAGTTTCACGTCTATAGCTTTATTTACTACTTTCAGTTGATATTTTCCCTCAAACCTGTAAGTATAAGCGTTCTGGATCACTATATCCTGAATATTGCCCATATCTCGATCAGGCTTTGTGGTTTGATAGAATCTATTATGGTGTTATCCTGTGTGTTGGCTACATTTTCTGGGTGTTATTTGTGGTGTTATAAGGTCAAATGTTGAATTTAGTCCTTTCACAATTGTGAAGAATCCTTTAAAAATCTTCTGGATCCAGATGATGATCCACATCACTCCCAGAATTTAACTAATTTGAGTTATGTTGTGAACAAACCAGCAAACAAGTAAATAAATAAACTAATGCTGACATAAAGGTAATTATTGCTAAGTATAAAAGGATTAGGTGAAGTGAATGAACATTTAGGGTAACTGCAGTGTTTTTCCTTGCAGACCTTTTTCTAGTCTATCACCGTGAAATGTACAGGTGTGACTCACTCCATATTTGTTGTGAAGCTGGAGTAACATAGAGATATAAGGGAATCGTTCATGGCGCACTTTAAACATAGTTCAGTCTTATTTTACTGTCCAGTAAGACATTTGTTTTTACTGTGGAGCCTTCCTCTAACTGCTTGGCTTCTTGTTCCTCTGCAGTGTCATTACCAGACAGCTTTTTTTGGCTTCTCACCCTCCACTGTTACCCATAAAACCTGAAGAGTGTGTCCTTAAAAAGACTTGAGTTATACTTGTGTGATACTTTATCATCCCCGCACACAATTGCAGGATGAGGAAGCTGTTGAGAGTGCAAGTACAGAAAGTCACCAAAGACCATTTAATCTTAAAATCATTCGTTATTGAGCTTCACTGTACTTCAGGCAGGTATCAAGTCAGATCTAGTTCCAAGTTTGTTTTTTTTTTCTGTCCAATCATTCACTGAAGAGTGTTCATTTGGCTGCTGTGTGTGCATCACATCACTCTACTAAATTGCGATGGTGACTCATCGCCTACTCCTGCATTAGTAAAATAGTTTTTCTTTATTGATGTTTTGTTCATTCCAGAAATGTTCCAAACCTCAGGCTCTGTTGGAGGATGTGATCTCAGGGATTCCTTGTTTAAAAGGTAGGGTGTGTGGAATGTGGAAGTGTCAAAACCTACAATATTTGAGAGAATGAGTAAAAATTAACAAAATCATCAAGAGAATGACTAAAAATGAACAAAATAATTAAGAAAATTTGTTAAAAATGAACAGAATACTCAAGAAAATCAACAAAAATGAAGAAAAAAATAATTGACAATGTACAAAATTGAGCCAAACAATCAGAAAAATGAGGGGAAACAAACATATTAGTCGAGAAAATAAGTAAAACTGAACAAAATTATCAAGAAAATGAATCAAAATGAACAAGAATGATCAGGAAAACCATAACATTAACAAAATAAGCAAAAATATACCAAATAGCTTTTTAAAAATGAAAAAAATAAACTACATATTCAAGAAAATGAACAAAATAATCAGGAAAATGAAATGAAACTGCCATTACTTTGTAGAGCAGGATTTTTTGAGACAGAGTTGCATATCATCTAAAGTGAAGTGTTTTATTGGGGGGGGGTGAATGGACATTTTACACATATTAAGGGGGACAATTATAGATGCCATGTATAATGGAAAAAAGAATGAGACATTGGTTTGGAGCAACTGTAGCTACTGTGAATGTGACACATTGCCTCTGTAAATAGTATCTGCAACTTCTGAGGCAACGGCAAGTGAGACTTTGCACTAATGAAACCATAATTATTTTGTCTGTCACTTCTTCATCTAGAGTTGGTTTAATCATCCACAATGAACATATCCATCAAACAATATAGCCACAGGATAGCAGGCTTTTAGTTGATTTTTCAAAGACTTGACTTTGACAGCACCATCTGCTCCAAAAGCTGATAGGATAGGATGGAAGTATTAAAGCATGCCAGATTTCAAATGAACTGGCTCAAACATTTCCAAGCAAAATCATCTTTTCTTGTGGCAAGAAGCAGCAGCACATATCCCAGAAGCAGAAGCGCTGTCTATGCCTAAAGTGACAGGTCTAGGAGTTTGTTGTGGTCAATAACCCATTTTCTTACTAAATTTGTTCATTTTGTTAATTTACTTCATTATTTTTTTCATTTTGCTAATGCAGCCGTGAGGGGGGGCAGGTGGAAAGGTAGCAAGGCTAGAAGCATAGGAGCAGGGTTTAAACTGTTTTATCATGGTGTGGATGGAAAGAGAAATGGAGTAGGAGTCATCTTGAAGGAGGAGTTTGTCAGGAATGTTCTAGAAGTGAAAAG
>JAQQAE010010669.1:0-13978 GCA_029823295.1 Pseudamia nigra | reverse complement strand
ACACTACCTTCGAGATCGACCGGTCGATCGCGATTGACGTAATGAGCACCCCTGGACTACAGGACACTTGCTTATCGCATGACTTTGACCTTGATTCTTGATCAGTAGGTTCTGGAATTATTGACCTTTGACCTACATACATTCTATCTATGTAGTCAGGTTGTGAATATCACATACCCCTGGGTTATTGACTATTATGTTGATTACACATATGCTATGGACTCCAGGGAAAAAGGTCAAGGTCAATGTCAAGGTCATACATACAGTATATATGTCTGAATATTCAGTTTTGTATCTCCAAAGTCCCTGGACCCCTGGGTATGGGAGACTAACAGCTTCTTGTTGATGTTGTCAAGATGGCATTAAATCAAAATAAATCAATTGAACAAAATCTGGGTCTTGGCCATTATACAGACAAAAACATTTATTACAATGAATCCTCAACATTGAATAACACAACATAAAACATACATATCACAACATTAATTTAACACCCTGCACTTTACCTCAGGCGCTCTCCAGTCTGTGATTATCGTGTCTACCTTCAGTTGTTTTCTGAACTCCAGATGCTGTAAGGAAAGAAGGTGTATATTAAATTCTGTTCACTGTTTTGACTGAATCTGACAGGTAAACATTTCATTTCAGAGCCACAGACTGCTGCCTCAGCAGCAGATCCGGCCAAACACAATGTTGTTATTTAAGTGGCTTAAGAGCTCTTAACAGTAAGTGATGTTAAACCTGCCCCGTCGGCAGGAAGAGGATCAGTTATGTAGTATGTAGTACTAAGTACTACACACTCCATGCAAAACACACACAGATACTTGTAGAATATGCAAGTATTCTTAATAATGTGTTAGCCCAAGCTAAACATGTTCATGGGGACTAGAACTAGGGATTGTCATTTGAAGTCTGTAAATACATTTCACACACATGAACAAATCTATCAGTTGTGGTGTTGGTACATAGGTCAGTATTGTTCAGAAAAATAAAGGTAACAAAGCTGTGTATTGACCCTTTAATGAAGTGCACAGTTTCATTGTAAAAAGCTGAGAGCAGAGTTAGCATACAGCTGGATTTAAGATGATCACATGGAATTGTAGAGCTTCATGGAGCATCAAGAAGGAATGAGGGACTGACACCATTTGTCTTTCCATTCACAAACTCTTGGTGTGGATTAGTTTGGTGATGGATTAGTTGATTAATGGAGGATTAGTTAACAGTTCTGCAGCTGCTAGTGTCATGCTTTGAGCTGCATGCTCACATTGACACTGCCAACATGCATGTGAGGCTGGTGGGAAAGTTTTACTTTAAAAACAGTGTCAAAGACTATTTTAAATATTGAACTGATGATGTGGCTACAGGATACGATGAGCCCATTCAAACCATCAAACAGTTCAGCTGTTCAAAGCAGACTGAGGAAGCATTAATGTCTGAACCTGTGAAATGTCTCATTTCACCCAACGACACAACACACGACACAAAAAGTTTAACAAAAATGAACAAAAATCTAAATGAGCAACAAAAATAGTCAAAATAAACAAATTAAGGAACAAAATTGGTAAAAAAAAAAAAGAAAACAAAAGTAAAACAACCAAATTAAAAAGAGGAATATGAGCAACAACAAAAAAATCAAAATGATCATGGAAATAAAAAAAATACATGTTTGAAAGAATATGTCAAGTTGTAATATGAAATGATTCAGAACTTGAGTATTTTTTATGCCACAATTTTTTACTCTTACTCCAGTTCTTGTTTTAATGAGTACTGCTACTTGAGTCATTATAATTATAAAGTCAACTGTTTTCTCTGGCTTGTGACTGTTCACATTACTACAGCCTCAACAGCATTGATTTAGAAATAATCTGTTTGAAGAATTTCAGTCAGGGTTTAGAAAACACCACAGCACTGAAACTGCAAAAGTCGCTAATGATCTTCTATTAGCTTCAGATAACAGACTAGTTTCAGTACTTGTACTTTTGAATTTCAGTGCTGCATTTAACACTATTGGTTATAACATTCTGTTACACAGATTAGAACACTCTATTGGAATTAAAAGTACTTTATTAAATTGGTTTAAGTCATACTTTTCAATAAGATTTCAATATGTACATATTAATGACCAGTCATCCACGCAATCTAAAGTTAGTCATGGTGTTCCACAAAGCTCAGGACTAGGACCAATACTTTTTACACAATACATGCTGCCTGTACGTAATATAAGAAAACATGGCATAGGTTTTCATTGTTATGCTGATGACACACAGCTGTATCTCTCCATGAAACCTGACAAATTAAAAATTAATTCAATAAAACTCCATGCTTGTCTCAAAAAAATAAAGGCTTGGATGACTTCTAACTTTCTCTTATTGAGTGAAGATAACACTGAAGTTATTGTGATAGGCCCAAGGAATCTAAGGAGTACACTCCCTAATGACTTCCTTAATCTAGACAACATTTCAATGGAATCCAGTGCAGTTGTGAGGAACTTGGGGGTGATTGTGGATCAGGACTTATCCTACAGTTCTCGTATAAACCAAATGTCAAGAACAGCCTCTGTTCAGCTCTGTGATGTAGCCAAAATTAGGAATATAGGCTGGATTATGGTAAATGGTCTTGCACTTATATAGCGCCTTTCTACCCTACGGCACTCAAAGCGCTTTACACTGCTTTCCATTCACCAAGCCACATGCACATTCATACAATGTGGGGTTCAGTGTCTTGCTCAAGGACACTTCGGCCTGTGGACATGAGAAGCTTGGGATTTGAACCCCTAACCCTTCGGCTCCTGGACAACCCGCTCTACCCATTGAGCCACAGCCACCCCTGGCAACAATTATGGCAACTCGCTACTGGCAGAATGTCCAAATAAATATATAAAAAACCTCCAGTTGATCCGAAATGCTGCAACATGAGTCTTAACTGGAGTCAGAAGGAGAGATCATAGTTCTCCAGTACTGGCTTCTCATCATTGGCTACCTGTAAAATTTAGAATAGAATTTAAAATCCTCATCTTAACTTACAAAGCCCTAAACAATAAGGCTCCAGCCTATATCAAAGACCTTATTGTTCCTTACAAACCAATTAGAACTCTTCGCTCTCACAGTGCAGGCCTACTTGCGGTTTGTCAAATCTCTAAAACTAAACTGAGAGACATGTTTCTCTTCCATTAATGACCCCCCCACCCAATCGCCCTTGGCTTGCTCTCAGAGGTTCTGTTGGGTTTGCTCTCTGTATCATCTTGAGGTGTCAGCCTTGAATTGTGACATGCCTAGAGATAGTCTTGGATTACGTTTGGCGCTATACAAGTACAATTTAATTGAATTAAAAAAGAAACAATGCTTGTACTGGAGTACAGTTTCTGTGCACCTTACACACTGCAGGTGATAGGAGATGCATTTAAAGCTGCATGTAAGGTACTGGTCACAGCTGATGATAACATGTATGTTGAGTGATCAGATTACAAGTGAACAACTCTAAGTGCAGGCGTAAAAAGACAAAGTGACGACATGCGGACATGACTGATCAGACAAACAGTGTCTACGTAAGCATGGACAGACTGATGCTATTTCTTCTACTGTGAAACCACAGAAGCTGCGGTGATGTTTGTGTGATGCAGACTAGAGACAAATGTAACAACCAGCTGCTCAAGCATCAAATTGCTGACAGTTATTTGTCATTACAGGTCATTTTCCCATCATTAAAAAACAGTATAATCTCATCAACTCAAATCAAAAAGACAGGAAGCTCTTGTTTGATGTGCACTTTGTGTGTCTTACACTGCCTGGCCAAAAAAAGTCACCACCTGGATTTAACTAAGCAAATACAGTAAGAACATTTCCACACGCACAATGCGAAGGGAACTCAAGGGATTGTGACTGAACAGCTGTGTAGCCTGAAGAAAACCACTAATCAGTGAGGCTAACCGAAAAAAAGGCTTCAATTTGCTAGGGGGCATAAAGATTGGACTCTGAAGCAATGGAAGAAGGTCATGTGGTCTGATGAGTCCAGATTTACCCTGTTACAGAGTGATGGGCGCATCAGGGTAAGAAGACAGGCAGATGAAGCGATGCACCCATCACGCCTAGTGCCTACTGTACAAGCCTGTGGGGGCAGTGCAATGACGTGGGGTTGGTGCAGTTGGTCAGGTCTAGGGTCAACAACAGTATGTGTTCAAAAAATGAGGTCAGGTCACCTAAATATACAGAATGACCAGGTTATTCCACCAATGGATTTTTTCTTCCCTGTTGGCACGGGCATATTCCAAGATGACAATACCAGGATTCATCGGGCTTGAATTGTGAAAGAGTGGTTCAGGGAGCATGAGACATAATTTTCACACATTGGATAGGCCTCTGCAGAGTCCAGACCTTAACCCCATTGAGAATCTCTGGGATGTGCTGGAGAAGGCTTTGTGCAGCGGTCAGACTCTACCATCATCAGTGCAAGATTTTGGTGACAAATTAGTGCAACACTGGATGGAAATAAATCTCATGATATTGCAGAAGCTTATCGAAACAATGCCACAGTAAATGCGTGTTGTAATCAAAGATAAAGGCATCCAACGAAATACTGTATTAGAGTGTGTGACCTTTTTGTTTTGGTGGCGACTTTTTTTTTTTGGCCAGGCAGTGTAGTTTAATCTACAGCCAATCAGAGCAACACCAGGTCGATCAGATACATTAAACTGAACTTATTAAATCCTACTGGAGATATGAGAATATATTCTTTATTATCAATTAAAGCTTCAAGTGAGGTTCGCTCTATTAGGACTGTGGATGATGTAAGAACATCAGACACATCTTATTGAATTTATGGGTCTTGTTAGAGTTTTTATTACACAAATATATATTTAAACAATTGTAACAAGTTATTTCTTGAAAAAATGATGGAGACACAATTTAAGTGTATGAGAGCTGTATGCATGACGTCCTAAAATATCATGTGATCTGAGTGGGTGTGTTACCTTTCGCAGCATCGCCTCAGACTTTTGAATATTGAAGTTTCTGGCTGTGAAGGAGTGAGGAAAGAGAGCATACATTTCAGTTTAAATTTGGCTCAAACAGTAATGTACACTTTTAAATCTGATGCAACTAGATTAAAAATGATCGACAGGAAGAAGAAAGAGAGAAATGAACAGAAAACACAAAGTGACAGAGCTGGCATCAGATGTGGCCACGGCACATTATGTCTAACTCCTCCCTCGAAAGAAGTCTGACATTAAAAAAACAACTGAGTCGGTGATTATTGTCTGAATGCTCAAAATGAGAATGAGAACAGTGTAGTTCAGGGACATCCGTTTCATAACAATTTCATCTTTTCACTGTTTCACCTCCAAAAAAAACCCAACTTAAAAATACTCAATAACCATTTAAGTGCTGGCTATATTTAGATTATGTTAATTGCTTTATCTCATCGTTATCCAATCCTTTCCCACTGGGAACCAAAGCCCTGAAATGCTCTTGAAACTGAACACACCCGACTGGAAGACCGAGTCTGCAGCCTGTGTTTGTTGTGTCACTGTGGAGTTTGGAGGCAGCAGGTTTACCAGGTTAGGTTACAAACAATGTGACGTGTGACTTCACTGGTAGATAAATGAACAGGGTTTGGCAGGTGAGCTGTTCAGACTTGATTAGAGGAGTTTTAATGACTGTACTGATCTGAGTCATAAGCAATGTGTGTAGGGCTCAACCCCCCCCCCTCCACCCTGTCTTTCCACAATTCACCCTGGATACAAGACGGGATGAACTGCTCTAACGTGTGTCACCATGGCAACTTGCTGTGGAATCTGCCATCACTGGACATGCTGGCTGGGGCAGTATCTTGGAGTCTAAAGTGGCTGATCATGGCACACACACACATCCAAGACATGATTACACTCATACACTACTAATGCCCTCTGTAAAATGCTTTGTAAATGAATGTTGTGTTGCAACTATATGCTAAATGTGCAGAGGTTTTTTTCTATGTAATAATAACTGGGCCCCATTTAGGGCTTAGTTCTGGATATGGGTTTTTTTACTCTCGTTTCCCAATGTTACCCCCCTCCCCCAGCTTAAGGGTGGCGCGAGCTCAGTTTGCTGCAACCTGTGCCCCTCACTGGTAAGAATGTGAATTCCCCGTCGTGGGATCAATAAAGTTGATTGATTGATTGATTGAACTCTGGTCACAGCTGAAAAACATATTTTAGAGTTTAGTGTCACTTTAAATGTAAAACACATTGTTGCTGAAAGTGATCATTTGTTATTAGTTTGTTGTATATAAACTACCCGTCAGTCGAAATATTACCAAGAAATCAGTCATTACTCGAATATCAGGCGCACCCAAACAGCTCTCTTGTTCTTTTCCATTGCATAACACAAAGGTGTCTAACACAAAGGTGATTAGCTCTGATGGAAAAACTCAACTGTGCTGCTTCCCTGAAGTGAGAGCTCAGACCTCCAGCGATGGATTATCCCTAATGCTTCATGCTCAAAGCTCTGAGACCTGCAGGACACTGACTGAGCCCATGTTACAACAGCATAAAGCAGGTTCTGTCATATTCCACAACATATGTGATGAAATAATAGGTTTATTTTTATTCCCCATATTTCAGAGTAATGTACTGTACTTTTTAATACATGTTGAACAAAGGCTTCATTGTCCATCAACAGTATCAGTTGCCTCGTGACATTTTTTATAATTAAAATTTTAAAACATATAGGATGAATTTCTGTATTTTCCATTTGAAATGACTGTGACTCTGTTCAAATCTGAGCTCAAACAAGGCCCGAGGACATATACACATTGACCACATGTATATTTAAGTACACATCTTTTATGACAATTATTTTCATTTTGCATCTTTTACATTGTTTTTGTCTCTTCATTGTCTTTTACTGTGTTTTCGCTTCTCAAAGTTTTAAAATGCACCTTCACATCTGAATTAAATAAGGAGTAATAATACTTAATTTATTGTCATCTTGGGGACATTCAGTCTTCACAATGTAGAGTCGACCTGTCCGTGAGCAGCGGGCTGACGGTGAAGGCACTGGGGCACCAACTCCAGATACAAACTACTGTGCTACCAGTAATGTGTACTAGTACATACTATATGTAGAACTAATATACTACCACGTTTTCTATTAGGGGGAACTAGTGTGCCCAGAGGAAAGCCACACAACACAGGACAACATTCAAACTCCACATAGAAAAGCCACAGCCACCCGTGAATAAAGTCCTCTAGCTGTGAGGTAACAGTGCTCACTCTGCGTCACCATCACCGCGGTTTGATCCACTGTGACAATCATTAATATTAACTGATAGGGAATTTTTTGTGAGAGCAATTTTGGCTGGATCACTCAGCTTTACATCAAACATGAGGTGTTGGCTGGATGTTGTGGTCTTTAGTTCCACAACATGAATCAATGAATGTTGAAGTTTTACTGAGTCTTAAAAGGTATCGAACAAGCATCTACATGACGCTATATGTTATGAGACTAACTGTGTCTTACTTTACAACTATGTAGTATTTTTACAAACAACTCTATTCACTTATCAGACCTTAGACACATTTTTTTTGTAAATTAGATTAAATGCATGTGACATTAAATTACAAACTGAAGCATCTGTAGTTTGTTTAGATAAACTATTTTACTTCTATTTTACTTTACATTTACATTTGAATCATCCTGTTGAAAAATACAGTGGAATCCCAGGTTACAAGATTAATCTGTTCCGGGATAAAGCTTGTGAGATGAAAAACTTGTGAGCCAGGACCGGTTTTCCCATAAGAATACATGTAAAACCAATAAAACCAATTAATCTGTTCCAAGACCCAAGAAAACTCCCATATATACACACCCATACGTGCACGTAAGGTATCTGGAAAAGAATGTTTATTCATTATTATTATTATTATTTGAAAAGGAAGCTATATGAATTGTCTGAAAAGGAATACATGAAATTAGTTCTAAAAATGATACATAATGACATGTTACCTGTTACGGGTTTTCTACTCACTGTAGAAGGATGGAGCGATGGTTTACTTTTATAACACTGCTTTAATGCAAGAACTCTGGGCATGAAGAGGCAGGGAATAACACATGACAAGATGCGGCTTCTAACTCTCACAGTTGTAAAGTGGCCACTGCCGTAAAGTGTCTCAGTGACATAAAGCTGCAACACACAGTCGCTTACTCTCTTAAAGCCCCATATGACACTCACCACTAACATCCTTTTTAGGTCCCATGATGAAAAAACACAAAACGACACACTATTTCAGGTGAACAAAGGTACAAATATGAAGCACAATACAGCGTGAGTTTCACATCTACAGTATATTTCCAGTAGCGCGCGCTCTCCTCTCACGCCTGTGAACTATTTTACTCGAAACCAGAGTTTTTGCACATGAGCTGGAACAAAATCTTGCCCAATGTCTTCCTCATAACCTGAATAATTTGTTAAGCACTTGTGACCCGAGGTTCCACTGTGCATAGAATTAAACTTACGTTTGCTAGGGATTTGATTTTCTGCAAAATTTCCGCTGCCTTTTTGTCGAGGTCACCTTGGAAAAGCTGACCCTGTGTTGTCAAAGGTCATGGTTGATTTCTTTATATTCTCCCATAATGACAAGAAAAAGGACACTATGACTGAGAAATTCTAAAGGACCCAGTTAATGTGAAATGAATGAAAAAAAAATGTATAAATTAATTTAAAATTAATTTAAAAATTGTCTTGATAAACATAGTTTACCAGTCAAAAGTCCAACGAACTGCCAGAGGTTTCAAAAAAGTTACGGTTACCCAAGACTGAAAAATAATGTACATTTCAGAATTATACAAAGTGGACTTTTCAGGGAACAAGACATGGGCTAACAACTTAAAGCTGTTATGCACCAATTTTTAATAGCAGCACAATGCTCTGTGCAGCACAATAGTGTTCGATACTGCTCATGAGGGTATGGTACCACAGTGTGTTCTGACACTGCTTTTGTGAAGACAGACAGGGTTTTAATTAATCAAACAAACATGGGACACCCATAGGAATTAGTTGCACCAACTTTCAAGTCCTGATCAACCTCCACTGGTGCAGATGTGATACGGCACAAGCAACTTTACTTATTAGTGGCTTGTGTTGAGTCACTTGGTCGGATACAGACCTTTTCTTCATTCAATGTAAAGGTGAAAGGAGACAAGGTTTACACATCATGTCCATACTCATCCTTGTGCTTGTGCATGAGCGGTTGTCCTGTGCAACCGTGCCAGAGCCATTGGAGTATGCCGAACAGAGCACTCACACTGGTCAAACACTTTGGGTGTTAACCATGACTGGGCATGGCATGTAATCCATGGGAGTGCACCCTGAGCAAGGCCTCTGTCCCTACATGCAGATGAAAGTACTTGAACCATTCAATGACCAAACAAAGCCTCAATGTTTATGCTCAGAACAACGATGATCACCTTTCTGGGACATAAAGGAAACATTTCATAACAGCTACATTAATTACCGAGACCTAATTGGAGAGAACAGTAAGGCCCCTGTGAAGAAGGCCTGAGCCCAGGACAGAAACAGATACAGTGAATCAGTGTCTTGCAGCAGGAGGGCTTTCGGCCATCATAGTGCACCTTTAATGCGATTACACCCAGATTACCCAGACACACAAAGTGCTAGAGCTCTGCTCCAGACTAAGCAGACCAAGGACTCCTTTAATCACTGCTTCTCATTTCCTCCGAGTCTGAGCTCACAAATGACCTAAAACAATGACTAAAACAAACCTAGAACAGTGATCCTGGTACGGTTTAGTTTAGTTGTTCTCAGAGTGTGTTTGTCCCTTGTTGTGAGGGTTGTGTCAGAAAGGGCATCCGACGTAAAAAACCTATGCAAGATCAAACATGCGAATCATTGGTATTTCGCTGTGGCGACGCCTGAGGGGAGCAGCCGAAAGGAGAAGAAGAAGAAGAAGAGTTCTCAGAGCAGGTTTCTTTTGTTGTGTTGTGTGAGAGCAGGAAAATCACACATCTTATGTGTTTCACAAGGATTCTTTTTATGTAATAAGCCGTGAGGGGAGAGGATTGGGGGGGGGTTGCCTCACCTCTGAGCCACCGTAGCAGGAAGTGGTCATGTTGTGCAGGAAGTTGTGGAAGAATATCTTGCGTCCTCTCTCGAAACTACGGCAGAAAGGAGAAGTGAAAGGCAGACATATGACTGACAGGTTTTACATGTGAGCACTAGTGGCAGGTGGGGGGTTCGATACTGGAAAGTCATTTTAAAGAAGTTTACAGTTTGTGAACTCAGAAAAAAAACACAGCACCACTTTGCATGAAGCTGTACGTTCTTCTTCTTCTGTGGTTTCCTTTCGTTCAGATAATAAATGGTTTCATTTCATGCACGGCTGAAGCTTGTGACTTTGTGATTAATCGTTTTGCACACTTTAACCAGTTTGAACTCTCATAAACTACTCCACATGCACAGTAACCTGATGATGCACATCACATTTATTATGAGTATTCATTCCTGTCCAGTTAATTTGCATTTAAATGTCATAAATAATTGAATGTGTATGTTGAAATTTTGCCAAACTAAACACATAACATGACCAGGAATTCAAGTAAAAGCATTTGTTCCAATGTGATGGGCACATTAGGGTAAGAAGACAGGCAGATGAAGTGAGGCACCCATCATGCCTAGTGCCTACTGTACCATTCATCAGGCTGAAATTGTTAAAGAGTTGTTCAGGGAGCATGAGACATTATTTTCATACATGGGTTGGTCTCCACAGAGTCCAGACCTTAACCCCATTGAGAATCTCTGGGGATGTGCTGGAGAAGACTTTGCACAGTGGTCTGACTCTCTTATCATCAATTCAATATCTTGACAAAAAAATGAATGCAACTCTGGACGTAAATAAATGTTGAGACATTGCAGAAACTCATTGAATCGATGCCACAGCAAATGCGTGTCATAATCAAAGCTAAAGGCAGTCCAACAAAATAATAGTGTGTGACTTTTTTTTGGTCAGGCAGGGTATTTAGACACCTCTAGATGATTTAACAAGTGTCATTTAATGACAGACATTGTGCTTCGTCCGACGGCGCAGTTCATCAAAGTGCAGTCTTTAACTCCAACATCAGCCTGCAGGTTAAAGGTCCAGCTGATCTAGTGGCAGAAATGGAAATAAACTCACTCTGCTGTTTGCCGATGCTTTGGACTCCGTGTGTAAAACATGCTAAATGAAATTGCATCGTTTAAGTTTTGCATTTTTTATATTAGTTTGGATCTTTGACTTGGCGCTTTTCAATATAAGCATCAATATTATGTTGAAAACCAAGCGAGTTGACTCGAATCAAAAATGGCGATAGAATTAATAGTAAGATGAGTTTTTCACCAAATCCTGCAGTTCTGTTCTGAACAATGTTAACAATCACTCATTCACAATAACTATGGTATTTCTGGAGTAATTTTAGACATGAAATTCCATTAAAGTGGTGTAGGACTGTAAAATGGGACTGTGATGAACTCGTGGAGATTTTATGATGAAGTCACAGTTTTGTTTATTCATTATTGGTGACTGAGGTTTGTTTTCTTGACTATTTTATTCATCCTCTGTTGATTTTTCCTCATTTTTTTGGTTATCACCTCCACCAAGGAGGCCATGTTTTTGTCAGTGTTGGTTTATTTATTTATCTGTTTGCATGTTCACAACATTACTTGAAAAGTTATGAACAGGTTTAGATGAAATTTTAAGGACAGGTCAGAAGTGGCACAAGGATCAATGGATTAGATTGCGGTTGTAATCTGAATCATTGTCTGGATCCAGAAGATTCTTAAAGGATTCTTCATCATTGTGAGATTTAACCAAATATAACATTTGTCCTTGTAACGACACAAATAACACCTGGAAAATTTAGCTAAAAAACACAGGATAACACCATAGTAGACTCTATCAAATCACAAAGTCTGATCTACAAATGGACAATATTCTAATATAGTGATCCAGAATGATGATACTTACAGGGGTTGAGAGTCTGCGCTGTATGAGGGATTAATAGTATTCTTTACATTTGTCGAATTTGTTTCTATTTAGTTTATTGTCATGGTGATTTTGTTCATTACTTTCTTCATTTTTGTTCATTTTGTAGAGATTTTGATCTTTTTCCCCCCATTAATGTGTTCATTTTCATTTGAGTTTAAGTGCACTGTTCACCATGATAAATCTCATGTTTTACAGTAAAACTGTACAACATGCTAAAATGCTGTATGCTACGTGGATTGTTGAGTTTGTTTCCAAAGCAGATTTCTCTTTTGGGAGACACAGGTATAAAACATCCTGAAACAGTGGTTCTCAGCTGGGGATGGTGATGTGTAATTAATTTCTTTTTATGCAATGTTCAACTTTAATTGACTGAAACACAGATGTACCAACAGAAATCACTCACAGTAACAATAAACCCTAACAACAAGCACAAACCCTATTAAAAAGACTAAACATGCTAATTAATATGTGCACACTCTTCTAAAGAGTTTGACTGAAACATGACATGTTACATTGTAGTTAATGTCATCCATTCGGTCAATTATTTTATTCATTTTAGCTCATGTAGTATTTAAGTCATTTTTGTGAATTGTTTTGTTCTATCTTGTTATTTTATATATGTATTTATTTCATTTTTGTTCTCTGGATGGTTATATGTTCTGGATTTGACTGAAAAAATGAAAATGTGTGTTTGCTCAAAATATACTCAGATTATTAAATTTTTTTGAATTTGCTAAAAGTGTGATGTTAAGGTTGCTCCAGGTGACAGTTGTGTGTGAACAGTGTAAAGCAGAGATAACAGTGGACGTTCGCAGCTGCAGCCTGAACGTCTGATGAGACGAGGACATTGCTGAGGACAGATAAGGGACGTGGACCAGTTTGAGTCCAGTCATTATTCCTCATGTAATGGTTAGTATGGGATGGACGTACCTGGTGCAGCGCCTCGGCCTGTCTGGGAGTCAGATCCCCCACTCTGCCGCTCATGATGAGCCCCAAGCCCTGAGAATGAACCCGCAGACCGAAAAAGCCCCGTCACCGTCACACGTCCGGCCTCGGTGATGCGTCCAGCAGCCCGCTGTCATCCCGTCAGCCGGACCAGAAAAATGTAAACACCGCCACACACAGGCCGCCCCTTCAAGATCCGACCAATCAGAAGGCTCCGCCGAAGATCGGAAGAATAACAGGAGCGTCACTCGGGTCAAAGGACAGCATCCCGAGCCGCAGTCAAACCAGGACCGATGAGTTTAGAAGTCCACATAGGATTTATGGTGACTGTGCACTTTCTGACCATTTTGTTGATTTGTTATCTCTTCCATATTTTTCATTTTCTAACCCTTTATTGTATGTTCTGTGTCATTTTTGACGCAGCTCTAAATAAGTAACAACTGTCTCAAAATTTGAACCACAGATCGGTTTAGATCTGTTTTGATCAATAACCTCTGTGATATTTATAAATATGTGATTAATCCTTCATTTCATTTGTTATAAATTCTATCAGGATAATCTGGGAACAAATACAACTCCATTTTATTTTTATATAGATTTGAAAATGATGGATATTCATATAGTGTAGAACGCTGCTCACCAAACATACCAGCAACCGAGACAAGAAAAAAACACACAACCCCAGTTCCAGAAAAGTTGGGATGTAAATTAAATGTGAATAAAAACAGAAAACAACGATTTGCAAATCTCATAAACCCATATTTTATTCCCAATAAAACAACAACATATCAGATGTCCCCTCCTTATCATGGTGGAGGGATTTGTGTGCCTGAGTGATCCTAAGAACTATGTTGTCAGGGGCAATTTGCCCCTGGTAGGGTCTCCCAATGTAAATTGGTACTAGGTGACAGGTCAGACGAAGAGCGATTCAGAAGACCCTTATGATTATGCCTTCCTGTGGGCCCCCCACCTGCAGGAAGGGTCATAAGGATCTGGTGCTGTGTGGTTTGGGTGGCAGCCAAA
>JAQQAE010010668.1:0-13978 GCA_029823295.1 Pseudamia nigra | reverse complement strand
CAGATGATGTGGTTCTGTTGGCTTCATCATGCCGTGGCCTACAGCTCTCACTGGAGCGGTTCACAGCCAAATGTGAATCGGCTGGGATGAGAATCAGCACCTCCAAGTCTGAGACCATGGTCCTCAGCCGGAAAAGGGTTGAGTGCTCTCTCCGGGTCAGGGATGAGGTCCTGCCTCAAGTGGAGGAGTTTAAGTATCTTGGGGTCTTGTTCACAAGTGAGCAAAGGATGGAAAAGGAGATTGGCAGGCGGATCAGTGCAGCATCTGCAGTGATGCGGACTCTGCATTGGTCCATTGTGGTGAAGAAGGAGCTGAGCCAAAAGGCAAAGCTCTCGATTTACCGGTTGATCTACGTTCCTACCCTCACCTGTGGTCATGAGCTTTGGGTCATAGCCGAAAGAACTAGATCCAGGATACAAGCAACTAAAATGAGTTTCCTCCGCAGGGTGGCTGAGCTCTCCCTTAGAAATAGGGTGAGAAGTTCGGTCATTCGGGAGGGACTCAGCGTAGAGCCGCTGCTCCTCTGTGTCGAGAGGAGCCAGATCAGGTGGCTTGGGCATCTGGTTCAGATGCCTCCTGGATGCCTCCCTGGGGAGGTGTTCCGGGCAAGTCCCACTGGGAGGAGGCCCCGGGGAAGACCCCGGAAACGCTGGAGGGACTATATCTCTCGGCTGGCCTGGGATCGCCTCGGGGTCCCCCCAGAAGAGCTGAATGATGTAGCCGGGGAGAGGGAAGTCTGGGCTTCCCTGCTCAAGCTGCTGCCCCCGTGACCCGACTCCACGGACAAACAGTAGAGGACGGACGGACGGACGGACAGGCAGGCAGACAGACAGACAGATAGATAGATAGATAGCTACTTTATTGATCCCAGAGGGAAACTCACATACTAATGGACACATTCTGACTTCACAGATCAAGGTTTTTTTTGTTCCCCATGAATGGACTCCTTCTATAAGAAGTAGAGAACTGGTAGGGCTGTTTTTTTCCCCCTTATGTCACACTTATGTAACACTAACTACCTTTGGGGTCACAGCACATCATATTACTACCACTAAAGTTGTTTGCATTGACCATAATGAAAACAGGAGAACACTTTGCTGAGGCATGTGCTAAACAATTCCAAACCGTGGCACATAGGTGGGCAATTGAAGCAAAAATCACAACTATAGGGTCAGACAGTGCATGTAACATGACAGCTGCAACTAAACTCTTTTAAACTAGACACATTTAATAGTATGAAATAAATATGTGTATATAAAATAAAATAAAGTGTATATACCACCTTCTGTCATGAGTGTTTTGCAGCCACAAAATGAAAAACAATGAATGGGTATTAATAGTGATTAATCGAAATCACCCAGTGACCCTGTGATTAATTTAGATTAATAATGAATGGGTATTAATCGTAATTAATCAAAATTAATCCACAGTGACCCTGTGATTAATCAGATTAAAAATGTTAATAATTTGACAGCCTTAATAATTATTAAGGAAAAAAAAACATGAACAAAAATAAGTTGTTGTTGTTGTTCTCCTTTTGGCTGCTCCCGTCAGGGGTTGCCACAGCGAAATACCAATGAATCAAAAAAATTATAAAATGAACAAAATAAGCAGTGAATCAGCAATACCAATAAAACAAACAAATCAACACAGAACTTAGCCAAAATTGAACAAAACAAATCAACAAAATAAATAAAACTGATTAAAAATGAACAAAAGGTTCCATGAGATTGGCAAAATAAGCAACAAAAATCAAGAAAATAATTTTTTTAATGAAAAATATAGAACAAAACACTCCATAAAATGAAGAAATCTGCATTTTCCAACAGATCAGTTCAATTTGAGGTTAAATAAAAAACCAAACATCAAGTACAGTTAAATTCTATGGTGATTAATACCTTGCAACTTCTTTTTAATGACTTGTAAGGTCTTATTTTTACTTTTACCACATTTCAGAGCCCTGCAGGTACAGTGTACTGTGGGATCAGACTGAGCTGAGTAGTGACCAGTGAAGTGGGTCATTAGGTGCGAAGTAAACGTGCGATATGTATGTTTACAGCCACGGATTAGATATGTAATCTCATTCTTCTGCACCTGACACAGCAGCTCACACTGACCGGGGCAGCCTGTATACTGGGTTCATCATGTTTACCACAGTCACACTCATTTTCCAAAGATTGAACACACAAATCAACACTTAGCAGCGTTTTCTTTATTCACCTAATGTGTGGTCAACTGCAGTGTTCTCAACAGGTGGGTTGGGACCCAAAACTGGACCATGGACCTGATCTGAGTAGGTCTGATAACTCGTGTTGAACAGTAGAATCTGTTCCCATGGTAACGTATAGACGATGTACAATATTACTGCAATTTTGTTGCTTTTCTTTATTTAATTTTCTTCATTTTGTCTATTTTTTCAATTTTTTTTCTTGATCATTGTGTTGAGGTTTTCTCCATTGTCTAAATTGCTTTGTTCATTTTGCAAATACTTTTTCCTTATTTTCTTGGCTACTGTGTTGAATTTTTGAATTATTTTGTGAAATTTCTTGATTGTTTTGGTCATATTTTTGCAATTTTTGTGAATTTTGGGGATTGCTTTGTTCATTTTGTGAATGTTTTGTTTCTTTTCTTGATTATTTGCTTATTTTTTTATTTCTGTAAATTTCCAAGTTGTTTTGTTCATTATTTTTTCATTTTTATTCATTGTAGAGGTTATGTTGCTCATTTTGTTAATTTTGTCAAGTGCTACAGTATGTTGAGTTTTAGTTTATGTTTTCCATCATCCTCATATTTTTAATTATTTTTCTTCATCGTCTAAGTTGCTTCGTTCATTTTGTGAATATTTTTATTTCGTTGATTGCTGTGTTTATTTTGTGGATTATTCTGTTACATTTCTTAATTATTTTGTTCATTTTGAGAAAGTTTTATTCATTTCTCAATTATTTGCTTGTTTTTTATTCTTTTTTTGTTCATTTATGTTCATTTTTGGGGTTGTTTTGTTCATTATTGGTTCATTTTTGTTCATTGTGGATATTTTTCTTCCTTTACTTGACATATTTTTAAATTCTGGTTATTTTTTAAATTTAGTTTTCTTAATCAGATTTGAATTATTTTGTGCATTCATGGAAATATGTGTGTGAAAGATTTCTGACATACCCATAAACTGTGAACAGAAATCGCTGGGTAATTTTCAAGACAGTGACTGCCATCGTATCACCATCGGCCAAGAATGTCACTGACAGTGCATCCCTATTATTAAACTGTTAAATCTCCAGCCTCTGTTCTAGGTTTTTCACAATAATCCACACCACAATTAAACATCAAGAGTAAAATATGTGGGCCAAACATCCAGTATCAGTCACTACTGTTTGTATAAGTCATGTCAATCACTGTTCTCGTTACTCTTCCACTAATTTGTTTCTCCTTTACTTTTCGTCGTTGCCTTAAAGTGAAGTCTCTGAGCGTTGTTTTTGTCAATGGGACAGTCAAAAGGAATGAGGTCCTAGCAGGATTTAAAGCCCTCCTGAGAATGCATGAGTCATAGAGAAACAGCTTTATCACGCCTATTTTGAGGCTTTAAAAGCAAACCATTCAAAAGCAACGCAATCTCTTGCCTGTCGTGACGTTCCTTGTTATGTAAAATCCTTGAGTCGACAAAAACAAAATACTGTACGTGCCTGTTTGTCATTACTACATACAGGAGTCCTGGGATTGAACCAGACTTGTCATGTTTTTCCCTTCACTAATGATCTTTCTAAGAATTTACTGGTCGGCTCTTGTAAAGCTGAAGGCAAATCTGCATTTCAGTACCCGACTAATTTCGACAGAGCTGTAAAAACATCAGTGGCTGCCAGATGTTTGCACACAAAAAGCATACACAGTGCAAAAACAGCCCCATTAGAAAGAAGACAAACATTCTTATTATGCAAAGTAAGCCACTGAACGACTAAATGGGACTTAAATCCAGAAACAAATGCCAGAATCCAACCAAGTGGTGCTCATTAGACTTGGGCAAAACACTTATTTAACCTTCCTTGGGGCAGATTTGACCTCAGCTGACATTTATAAAATAAATGACACTTTTGATCAGTTTTTCCTAAAATCAACAAAAATGAAAAGTGAAATATCAAAGAGTTGATAAACACATGATTGTCCAGATGCTGTTGATACTTTCCTTTTTAATGAAATTCTTCCATCATGTTTTCATGTCTTGAACTTCAGCTGTTCCAAAACGCTGCCGCCTGATTTTTAACAGGTACAAAGAGGCGACAGCACATTGCCATAGTTTTAGCCTCCCTTTCCTGGCTTCCTTTTCATTTACGAATAAGTTTAAAAAAATCTTTCAATGGCAGTGCCCCTTTCTACTTCTCTGATCTGCTGTTCCCATATGTCCCTTATAGTTCCCTCAGGTCATCCAACCAAATGCTTTTAGTGATCCCAAAGGGAACTTAGAGGTGATCCTAAACTCTGGAATGAGCTCCCTCTGCACATCAGACAGGTTTCCTTCAGTTACTGTTTTTTAAATCCTGGCCTTTGACCCAGAATGAGAAAATGAGGTGTTTTCTTTTGTACCCCTTATTTTTAAGCCCCAACGTTTGAACCTGTGTTTGTGTTTTTTACTTCTCCCCTCATCTTGAGACTTTGACTCACCTGCCAAGTTTGCTGTTGTAATGATTACATACCTCCAGAGGCTAACACTAACCTAGCCCTTAGCCACCTCTACATGGCTGTTTATATACTTCCAGAGGCTAACGCTAACCTGGCCCTTAGCCACCTCTACATGGCAGTTTACATACCCCCAGAGGCTACCACTAACCTAGTCCTTAGCCACCTCTACATGGCTGTTTATATACTTCCAGAGGGTAACTCTAACCTAGCCCTTAGCCACATCTACATAGATATTTACATTCTTATGGAGACTAACGCTTGCCTAGCCATAAGCCACCTCTACACAGCCATTTACATTTCTCTGGAGGCTAACACTAGCCTGACCCTTAGCCACCTCTACACAGATATTTCCATTCCTCTGGAGGCTAACACTAGCCTAGCTGTGAACCACCTCTACACAGCCATTTATATTCCAACATAGGTTAACGCTAATGCTAGCCTACCCCTAGCCAACTCTACAGTGAGAATGACAATCTTCTGGCACACGATAACATCATACTGGGCCTAGTTGCAAAAAAGACCCAACCTAGAATCTTGAGAAACACATCTTGCTTCTCCAAAGAATTTCTAGGAGATAAGTAGACTTTGTTTTGTGTACTTTCTGGTATAATTAAGATGAAAATTCATCATTACTACATGGTAGATAAACCAGAAAACACACAAAAACAGTATTTTGAGTCCTGGTAAACTAAAAATTAAGACTTTTTGATGACTGTTAACGGGTTAATTGTGCAAATTTAAATTTAAGACATTCCAAACGACCTATGGAAGCCATGTTTTTTCCTCTCTGCACCCCTCTCCCCCCTTGATGTTATGCCCTTCAGACAAGAAGCTCTCAAAAATATGTCTGCAGATGGAGAGCAAGCAAGGCAATAAAAGCCAGAGAGAGAGTGGGGAAGAAGAAGGTGGGGGTAGTGGGTAACCTACATCATCAGCCATGTTTCTTTGCCTTTGGGCTCCCACTGGACTCGGTTTGATAAATAGCAGGCCCCCTCAAAGCAACAGATGCAGCAACAAATTCATCAGCGCCATGAAAAAAGACACAGAGAGCCATGAGCCAAGTCTCTCCATGGCCGTTCTACATACTGACAACCTGCCGGCACAGAAACACTGCAAATATGAAAAACACACATAGAAAACAGGGCCCCCTCGACACAGCTTTGCAGACCCCTACGGTGACAACAAGCCCGTTATAGTCAATCCACAAGACCCCAGACTCAAAACACTGATTCTGGCTGAGTACGGTCACCGAACCCCGACCCTCTTTATATTAGTCCATAACATGATGCATGTCAAATATTGTAAAAGCTGCAACAATAAAAAAAAACACAAAATTTATATGTAAGGCACAAAAAGACAAAGGTTGCAGAAGACAAAATGACACAAATCAAGGATTCTCAACTAGTTTCATCTTGTAACCCACACTTTCCAATAATTTCCCAACATTCATCAGGTTGTATACCAATCAAATGTACAAAATAATCCACAAGATGAATAAAAATTTGTTTAAAAAAAGAACAAAACGAATACAGGTTAGTGATCTGAGGCATTCATCTGACCACAAAAAATTTTTCTATTTTGCCTCAGAGCATTTTAAACGAACTTTAGCCCGGAGAAGATAGAAGCGTTTCTGGATTGTTTTCACATATGGCTTTTTCTTTGCATGATCCAGATTGAGCTTGCATTTGTGGATTACATGGCAAACTGTTCACACAAAGTGTTTTCTGGAAGTGTTCCTGAGCCCATGCAGGTTCTCTGAATCTTGTGATGATATTATACACTGTAGATGGTAGGATCTTCAAAGTCTGAGCAATTTTACATTAAGGAGCATTTTTTTGAAATTGTACCACAATTTTTAGACGAAGTTTGTTGCAGATTGGTGAACCTATACTCATCTTTACATCTGAGAGGCTCTGTCTCTTTAAAACACTCACACTGACCTGTTACCAGTTAACATACAGTAATTAGTTGTCCAATGCTCCTCCATTGTTTTTGATTTGTGCTAATTACTTTTCTAGCCTTTTGTTGTCCCTGTTCCAACTTTTTTGAGATGTGTCGCTATCAAATTCAAAATGAGCTAATATTTTCCATAAAATGGTAAAATGTTTCAGTTTCAACATCTGGTAAGTTGTTTATGTTCTATTGGGTTTTTATTTACATCCCAACTTTTCTGGAATTGGGGTTGTATTTTTATTTGATCTCATTTAATTACATTACATCAAAATAAATGAAAGACAAAAACGACAATATAACAATTTTAAAAGAATCAGTAAATCATGAACAAGCCCTCTAGTTTCACTGGTGTCTTTTATATTTTCATCTTGCCGTGTCTTCTATGTTGTTGTCATCTTGCTGCATCTTCTGCTTTTTTGTCTTTAACATCTGTTAAGAAGTTATTGGCCTTTTTTTTAATCTTGTTTCATCCTGAATGGATAAAAGCACAAATAATCATCTGATTGTTTCAACTGCCACCCGTGACCAAAATTAAATCTTTCAACTTGAATGAAACAACAATTAAACATTTGTCATATTTTTAGATGTATTGCCTAGCTCTACTTTTCTTTGGCCCTCTCCAAATATTGTGTGACATCAGGGCATTCCCACAACTACATCATTTGAGATGGAAACAAATATGTTTTCCACTGCTTTCTGTGAACTCTAAATCACACCGGCTTCTTGAAAAGTGCTTTTCTCTCTGACTGCTTTTTTCTGTTCGAATCCAGACACAGGACTGTTTAGTGTTTTGTGGCCTGTGTAGGAGAACGTTTGCTCTGAAGTCAGAGCTGTGCAAGTTGTTTTGTCTGAAAGAGACTCAGTGGGCAGTGTATTTAAGAACACAGTTTGGGCTGCAAGGTGAGAATGAGGTGTTTTATGAAGAGTTAGAGCTGGAAGATGTAACCAAAAGTATTCTCATGATGGAAGTGTTCATGTCAGTAGATGTCAATAAATTATTTTATTCAAACTGAAGCACTGTTTGTTCATGCTGAGTGAAAGTTGAGGGGACAAGACGGTTATTTGTGGTTTTAAATTGCTGCTAAAATTTGTATAAGGAGAAAAGATATTTTGTTGCGTCTTCACATAAAAGACACAATTAGATGAAAACAATATGATACAAAACAACTGAACAAAAACAAAAACAACATAAAAGACAAAAAACAAAAGTAACATGAGAAGACAAAAACTCCAGAAAACACACAAAAAAGTAAAAAGTACGCAAAAGATGGAAAAAGGACATAACATAGAAGACGATGTAAATGCAATAAAAATACAAAATGAAAGACATGAAAAACCAAAAACTACGTAAAAAGTATGTAACAGAGGAAAACTACTTGCAATAAAGTGAAAGCAACATAAAAGACCCAACAAAAACAATGTGAAAAACGAAAAGACAAAAATAATGTATGAGACACAATAACAAAAGAAACACAAAAAAATGCAATAAAATGAAAATGACACAAAAAAAGATACAAAATGGCAAAAATGACCTAAAACGTGTACAAAGAAAAAAGTAATGCAAAAGACTCAAACAGCAAAAACAATGAAATGAGCTAAATATAACATAAAACACACAAAAATCCCATAAAAGACAAAAATAGCAAAAAGGATGAAAAAACTACATAGATGGTATGAGACAAAACACAAAATAAAAGTAGAAAATAGATGCAGTAAACCCAACATAAAAAAATACAAAAACAATGTAATAATGAAGACAGAAACGACACCAACAGGGACAAAATGGGAAAAATGACCCGAAGATGCACAAAGGTAAAAACAACGTAAAAGACAAGTACAGTACAAGTACATAAAAGATGCAAAAACAACAAAAGCAACATAATGAGACAAAAACAACACAAAAGACAAAAGCAATGTAAAAAACACAAAAAGATAACTACAATGTACAGAGACACAACAGACAAAAGAAACATAAAAAACACAATGAGATGAAAACAGACAAAAAAAAGGGAAAAAAAATACGTAAGAGACACAAAAAGGACAAAAAGAGTGTAAAGGATGTAAAAACCACATAAATGCAATAAGACAAAAACAAAATAAAAGACAAACAACACATGTAAACAGAGCAACATAACATAAAAGATGCAAAAATAATAAAAGGACCCAAAAGATGCTGTAATGGAAAATTACATTATGTCTGCCTCTGTCACCATAGCATGTGAGAAAGAAACTGTGTTGTCTATTATGTTGTCTCCTGTAGTTCTCCCTACGCAATTCCAAGATAAAAAAGTTACAAAACTACATCACCAGATGCCAAGTAGTCACACACTGTACTTTTTATTTTTCACTGTTCTACTGTACTTTCTGTTTTCCCTGTCCTTCCATATATGGAGTTTTTCTCCTTTTTCCTCTGTATCTCTCCTGCCCATGTGTGAACTGAGTAAAAAGGGAGAGGGCACAAAGCCGCAGGAGAGCTTTCACCTTTTTGCTTTGTAATGCGCATTATTGGCAGGAAAACAATAAAACTCACAAAGAGACCAGACACTGTCGATTTCTTTATTTCCAGTCCACCCAAACAAGACGAAGATTAAAATTCTGCAACAGGGTACAAATAAAAAACAACTGGAGGAGCATCTGACAAATTTAGATTAACTGGCAACAGGTCAGTAACATGACTGTGTATAAAAAGGAACATTTAAAGAGGCACCGAAAATCAAATGTTCCTCAACATAAAATTACAAAGACTTTGAAGATCCCACCAGCTACAGTGTATTATATCATCAAAAGATTCAGAGACTCAGGAGGAAGGTCAAAGGTCAGAACTGGATGCTGGTGATCATCAGGCCCCCAGGTGGCACTGCATTAAAAACAGACACGATTCTCTACTGGAAATTGCTGCATGGGCTCACAAATCACTGTCAGAGAACACAGTTCACTGTGTGATCCACAAATACAAGTTAAATCTGAATCATGTAAAGAAGACACATGTGAACACGATCCAGAAACCACAGAACAGTTTGCATTTTGTCTCTTCATTTAGTTCTGTTATACAGTATATTATGTGGAAATGTGGAAATTATGTGTTCACTCCTCTTCATCTTATGAAATAATTAGTAGTTCATATTTGCTGATTTTGTTGCTTATTCAGTCAATTTTGTGTTTTAATTATTTGTTATTTTTACCTCTTACAAGAAGATTAGTTAATTTATTATCTGTGTGTTTGTTCACAATATAATTAAAAAAACTTTTAATGGATGGAACGGATTTGGATGAAATTTTCAGGATAGGTCAGAAATGGCACAAGGACCAATCGATTTGATTCTTGGAGTGATCTGAATCATTGTCTGGATCCATCGCTCTCCCTCTACTTCTTCTCTCTCCATCTTCCTTTTCTCTCTCCATCTCTCACTTCTCGAGTTGCCTCTCTTTGTCTGTCCCTCTATAGCCCCCTTTCTTATTTTCTATTTTGTAATCCTGTGATACTAACTTGCGTCTTCCCTGCAGTTTCGTGCTTCCTCCCTCTGCCCTAGGTCTTCAGTTCTCCTGATGTCATTGCTGTGTGTTTGCTTGTTGTGGATCAGTCTAGTGTTTGTGGACGTCGTCCAGTATCTGTCTTGTTTGTTGTTCTATCTCTACTCTTTTCTTTTGTCTCTCTTTTGTCCACTAACCCCAACTGGTCGAGGCAGATGGCCGCCTACCCTGAGCCACAAATTTTACTGGAGGTTTTTCTTTTCCATTAAAGGAAGTTTTTCTTCCCCTTGTCACCCTTGTCTTGCTCTCTGTGGTTCTGTTGGGTTTACTCTCTGTATAGTCGTGAGGTCTCGGCCTTGAATTGTGACGTGCCTAGAGATAATTATCGATTATGACTGGTGCTGTACAAATAAAATTGAATTGAAATTAAATGAATCCAGAACATATTTATAGGATTATTCATCATTGTGAGACAGGACCAAATTCAATATTTGTCCCCGTAACACCACAAATGACACCCAGAAATTTTAGCCAAAAACATAGCATAACACCATAATAGATTTTATCAAATCACAAAGTTTGATCCAGATATGGGCAATTTTCTGGATATAATGATCCAGAATGCTTATACTCACAGAGGTTGAGGAAAAATAGCTAATGTAAGGTAGTAAATAAAGCAATAGACATAAAACTGACACCAAATTGTAGTGGAAAGTCTGCTGATTCAGTAATGTGTCCATAGATTTGACGTATCTTCAACATTCACAGAGGTCGATCCAGAAAAAAAACCCCACCATTATGGAAATATTATTTTTGGTGACTAACTATTGAACTGATAATGACATATATGTGTTAATAAGATAAGATCAATGTTCATGCTTATGCAACACTGTCCGTCTTAATGTCTTTTACATTTAAATAGAAAAGAATATAAAAAATGCTTAATTATGTGGAGTTTTTCGTCTTTTGTCATTTCTATTCAATTTAGCCTCATATATTTTTTGTAGATTGTGTTGCATATTTCATTCATTTTTGTTCATTTATTCATTGTTTTGTTAAATTGTTTCTCTTGATTTTTTTTTGTTCAGTTTTTGTCAGTTTTTGTTGATTCTGTTAATTTTTTTTGTTGTTTATTTTACTGGTTATTTTATTCCTGTGCCAGATTTGGCCCATTTCTGTTGATTCTGTAAAATATTTTGTTCCATTTGTAGATGGTGCTGCTTATTTTGTTCATTTTTATTCATTTTCCTGATTTTTTTAATTAATTTTGTAGACATTTTGTTTTTTCCCTTGATTCCTTCGTTCAGTTTTTACTCAATTTCTGTTGATTCGGTGAAATATTTTGTTCATTTTTGTAGATTTTGCTGCTTATTTTCTTCATTTTCCTTCATAATCCCATGCACAGCGTGATGCATTCACAATTCAACAACAAAGTTAAGTGCTCCAATTTTCAGAAGGATGCAGAGGTTCCTGATTATACTCTATATACCCGCACCAGTGTTCAAATAAAACCTTGGCTGTTACGGTGACTTCTTATGTATCAACAGTGTGGTACTTACAGAATTTGCACAGAGCCATTTGAGGGATGGTCCTCAGGATGGAGCTCCACATTGAGGACTTTCTGCCTCCACACCTGTGAGAAGAAATGGAAACCTGACAAAAAGCAGAATGGACAATGAAGACACATGAGCTGAGCCAAAATTTTACATGACCTTATGTAAAAATAAAAATAATGCAGTCTGTTAAATAGAGGCAGCTCAGAATGGACCGAATCCCGCTCACCTGTAACAAAGGTAATGTTTCATAAGTTGTCAGCAGCCTGTTCATGACTAAAAAGGAACACGTGTCCCTGGAAAAGCTCAGATATCACTGTGTGTCCATATGAGAGCAGCCTGCTATGTGTGAAAATGCACACAGCGTCATTTAAGGTGGACCCTGTGGCTCCAGAAATATTTTCCCACACCGGCTCCAGAGTCACCCACACTGAACAAATCAGATTAATGAGGTTTTACTGGTCGTCACTAGACCCCATTTCCTCCATCTTCACTCATTTCAATATCTGTGCTCATTCAGCAGCGCCGAGCTTGCCCAATGCCGTCTGACGTAAAGCAGCATTAATGTTTATTTCTGCCTCTATAGACCTGAACTGAACTGCTTTCCAGACCAAGAAAAACTACAGGGCTTTTCTCTTCACTACCATTGCCAAGAAAATTTTGTTTTTGTCAGTTTTAGTTTATTTCTCTGTTTGTTCACAACATAACTCAGAATGTGATGGGCATATTTGGATGAAATTTTCAGGAAAGGTCAGAAATGGCACAAGGACCAATTGATTAGATTGTGGTAGGGATCTGGATCATCATCTGGATCTAGAAGATTTTAAATGATTCTTCACCATTGTGAGATCAGGCTAGAGTCAGCGTTTGTCCCTGTAAGGCCACAAATATCGCCCAGAAAATGCAGCCAAAAAACATAGAATCTATTAAGGTGTTATTCTATCAAAGCACAAAGTTTGATCCAGATGTGGACAATATTCAAGATATAGTGATCCAGAATGCTTATGCTTACAGGGGTTGAGGAAAAATAACTAATGTAAGGTAGTAAATACAGCTATTGACATGAAACTGATACCAAATTGTAGTGAAAGTCTGCTGATTCAGTAATGTGTCCATGGATTTGATGCACCTTCAACATTTAAGGAGCTAGATTAAGAAGAAAACCACCATTATGAAAATATTATTTTTCATGAATAAGTACTGAACGAACAATAACAATAACAATAACTACATAAAACTGACAATTTCTGTAACTTTCCATTTTTTCTTTATTGTCATATCTCACTGCGAAGAGAAATTGAGCTGCCTTGGCGGAGGTGTGCGATCTCCCAGCGCTTTCTAGTGACCCCGAACACTAAAATTCTATGACACAATTGTAATGAAACTCATTAGGATTCATGACAACATATGTGAAAATAGACAAATATTGGCAAGTTGAACTCTATTGTGTCACAATCTAAATTAGAGATTGTTTTGATGCATCTATTTCTTATCAGTTGTCATGAGGTTTCGGCCTCGAATTGTGAAGCGCCTAGAGATAATCGGCGATTATGACTGGCGCTATACAAATAAAGATTGAATTGAATTGAATTGAATCAGTTGGATTATTGTAACTCTCAAAAACCTCCATGGATCGTCTGCAGCTTGTTCAGAACGCTGCTGTGAGGCTTCTAAGTCTTGCAAACGTGCATGTCACCCTGCTTTTAATCTCGTTGCACTGGCCATACATCCATTCCAGGATGCCTTTTATGATCCTGCTTTTGACTTTCAGAGCCCTTATATGGACAAGCATCGTCCTACATCTGTGACCTTCATCCATACATCACCAACAGGCCCGTGAGGTTGTCAGACCAGGGTCTGCTGGCTGTGCAGCACACGAGGCTGAGAAATAAAGATGATAAGGCTTTTACAGCTGTGGCTGTTCTGGGGACTCAGTGATCTCCTTTAAAAAGCAGCAAAACCACATCTTTTTAAACTTGCATTTGGATGACTTTGCCTTTTATGATATAGCTCTGGGTTTTCATTTTCTTATATTATTCATAATCTTATTGTACATTTGCTGTGATTTTCTCAGCATTTGGTTCTTACACTGCCTGGCCAAAAAAAAGGTCACGACCTGGATTTAACTGAGCACTGATGCTATTACTTTCACTATTAAACATAGTCCTGAGTTCTACTGTTGTTTTTTTTTTTACAATTCGATTTCATCACACTTTTAAGTGATTACCAGTCACGATCATTCAAGACTTTTTTCTAAACCACATTTTTTCTTTGAAGATGATGGTTCCCCACTATCCTTATATCACTTATTGCCAGCTGAAACATAATCACCC
>JAQQAE010010667.1:0-13979 GCA_029823295.1 Pseudamia nigra | reverse complement strand
AATCTCTAGAACTAGACTGGGAGGCAGAGCCTTCAGTTACCAGGCTTCTCTCCTGTGGAATCAACTTCCAATATGGGTGAGGGATGCAGACACACACTGTACCTTCAAAACTAGGCTTAAAACCTTCCTTTTTAATGAAGCATATAGTTAAGTCTAGATCAGGAAAACACTAAATCATTCCTTAGTTCTGCTGCATAGTCTTAGGCTGCGGGGGACTGTGACACACTGAGAGTCTCTCGCCCTCGCCTAGAGATAATCAGCGATTATGATTGGCGCTACACAAAGATTGAATTTAATTGAACCTGCTCGGATCCAATGACTCTAATCTGTGAGGAACAGCAAACTAAAGCCAAGTGATCAGTGGCCTCCCAGCTCTCCAGGCTTCTTTTCTTTCTTCTGCTCTTTTATGTTTCCCCTAAAACGACGCCTGCCCTCATAAAACCCCACCTCTTACATTTCTACACCTACATTTATCTGGACATTTTGACAATTCCCTACCCCTCCCCCTCTGCCACAAAGACACACACACCTCTGCTCTACCTACACAGAGGTCATCATGGGACTAACATTTCATGTACTCAATGGACTTTAATTGATTTATGAACTTCAGATAATTGTTTTGCATTTGACAATTTAATTGAAGTTATACTGTTTTGCTACTGAAATTTAATTAATGACTTTTAATGCCTCTTTTTTTGTATTATTCCTTCTTTAATGGTGGTGTTTATGGAAAAAGAAATGAATGACATTTAATGTGAATGAACATGAAATTTAATGTTTTGAGTTTTTCCTATGTTTTTTTGTAGTGTGACTTAATGAGCTACCAGGGTAAATTAATATTTTCTTAATTTTTCACAACTGTGATGTGGAGACAAAGTGACAGGCTAATTCCTGTCTAGCACCCAATATTCAGTTTAGTTTAGCTAAGCTTTAAAATCAGCCATGCTACAGGTGCACTCATCAGCAATCAGGGAGAAGGAGTTAATCAGTAAATTCTGTTGTTTGGAGACTGGTTGGAAAAAAACCTTGCAAGGTCTCAGCCCTCCATGACATGAGTTTGAGATTCCTGCTATAGATGAAAATGTATTTTAACCTTTCTTGACCTTTTGACCCCAATAACGTAGCCAGAGGTGGGGCACCCAAGAACAACTGATGTACCAAGTTTGGTACATGCAGCTCCATTAGTTCTGGAGTGAAAGCACAGACCGATAAACACAGGCGACTGCCTACTCATGCATCGACTCCGTTGGCGTGGGAATGAACTCACCTGTGATTTGACAGCTGTTGCTACATGTAGTATTGCCACAGGTGGGTTACACTGGACTAAAATTTACACTGAGGAATGATGTTGATGAGTTTTCACTTTCTGGAGGACACTTTGAGCCAAACACAGGATGGGGCCGTATTTGGATGACTGACACTGGAGCTATGAGTGTGCAGTGTGTCAGAGGTCTTACGGGTAAGCTAATGCTAAACTTCATCTTAGTAAAACTGCATCAAGCATTGCCTAAGCCACATTGTGGTGTTAGTGTAAGCACTTACCCACAACTACAGTTACTTTGGCTGTTAGACATTTTGGGGCACAATCCATGTTCAGCAAGCTTTAAGCACATTCAGCATGTCTGTCCAAATGTTAGTTTGTCCATACTATTTATTTATGAAACTTTTTCTGACTTCTTGCCTGGCCTATATTTTATGGAAACAACTAAATTATCTCCATTCTTTGCTCTCAGCTTATACAGTGAAAGCAGAATGCCTATATATAGATAAAGTGTGTAGTTGATGATGAATCTAGCCTTGGGAATAGCATTTTCATATGTAAATCACATGGCATCTGTTAAATTTGTCACCAGATGGACTTTTGAAGTACTTTGGTCTTTTTTTTTCCCCACAGAAAAGGAAGAAGCTTTTAAGACAACTCGATCTACATGGCCTGGTGACGGTACATCGAACCACCCATTTATGTCTACAAACTAAGCTTTATTGCTCTGCAGTAGCTGTGCCAAATGAGCGCAGGCATTTTGTTGTACTGCATGAACAAAGGCATCAGCAGGAGTGGATACAAAACCATGCTTAATTTACCGTCGTCTAATTTAAAAGGCTAAGAGACTGTCAAATTATTCTCCAAAAGCTTGGGGGGTGAAACAGCAAGCGTCAATGAACCTTAAAGGACAAGCTGATGCTGCTTGACAGCTGATTGGCATCAGGACGTATGTCTGATGGTCCTCAACTGTTCATCCGTAATTTTAAAAGCTTACGCATCTTTGTGTTTGTTATTTTCGGTTTCTGTGCATGTGCTTTTGTTTGTTTTTTTGCATGAAATACATCATTTTACTGAAGTTAAGTCCCAGAAACAAATTTATCCTATTTTGTCTGATGATCCAACTCTAAAAGCATGCTGACAGAAAAACATCAAATGAATATAGCACATTGAAAAGCCACATATCTGGACTGGGTTCTAGCTTGTTCATTTATTCTACAGGAATAACAGAGCAATACATAAAACATCTAAACAGATATTACAAAAAAATCCTCACATACTGATAAGTTTTGCTTGAATAAATGTCATTTATTTTAAGTCAAACTTTGGGAACAGTGAAGCCAGTTCCTTTATTTTTGCTGTACATTGAAAACATTTGAATTTGACATGATTAATATGAGAAAAGATCAGTATTTCAACTTCTATTTCCAGGTATTTACATCAAAATTGGTTAAAGAACTTAGAAGATGGCACCTTTTTTGTTTGAACTAACTGCATGGGTTCTCCAGCTTCCTCCCACAACCAAAAACATGCACTAGGGGTTAGGTGAATTAGTCGCTCTAAATTGCCCGTGAGCATGAATGTGTTGTCTGTCTCTATGTGTCGGCCCTGCAATGAACTGGCGACTCATCCAGGGTGAACCCTGCCTTCGCTCAAGTCAGCTGGGATAGGCTCCAGCATCCAAACCCTTGCGAGGATTAAGGGGTAGAAAATGATGATGGATGTGACTGACAGGTGTGTTTTGTTGCCCAGGTCTGTCCTATTACCCTGATTATTAAAATAATAAATAGCACTGAGTGTCTAGTCTGTTTTAGCTTTGGGTTTTGCCTGTGCAGACGCATTTATAGTTAAACAGGTGTAACCAAGGTGAAGATCAGAGTTGTCTAAGGGAGAAAAGCAAGCAATTTTGAAGCTGCGAGAAGATGGGAAAACCAATTGGAGCCATTACACAAATATTGGCCACAGCCAGTACAACCATTTGGAATGTCCTGAAGAAGAAAGAAACCACTGGTGGACTGAGCAACAAATGTCGAACTGGTAGACCATGGAAAACATCAGTAGCTGATGACAGAAACATTGTGAGAACTGTGAAGAAAAACCCTACAACACGCTCCAGAGGACAGGAGTGAAGGATCCAATCCAGCGTTCACAGAAGACTTCAGGAATTAAGTACAGAGGTTACACAAGAAAATGCAAATCACTCATTAGTAACAAGAACAGGAAGGACAGATTGGAATTTGTCAAAGTACAGAGATGAGCCTGAAAAGTTCCGGGACAAAGTTTTTTTTTTTTTTTATGGACTGAAACAAAGCTGAACCTTTTTATCAAAGTGATGGAAAGGCTAAAGTGTGGAGTAAAAGGATCTGTTCATGATCCCAAACACACAAGCTCATCTGTGAAACACAGAGGAGGTCATGTCATGGCTTGGACTTGCATGGCTTCTGGGACGGGTCATTGTTCCTTTTATTGATGATGTAACAGATGATGGCAGAAGCAAAAGGAACTCGGAAGTCTAAAGAAACATTTTGTCTGCAAATTTAAAAAGAGATGCAACCAAACTGATCAGGAGGTTCATCATCATGCAGCAAGACAACGACCCAAAACACACTGTCATGACAACCAAGGAGTTCATCAGGGGAAAGAAGTGGAAGGTTTTAGACTGGACAAGTCGATCTGCAGACTTAACCCTATTGAACATGCATTTTACCTGCTAAAGAGGAGACTGAGGGGAGAACCCCCCCCGCCCCAAAAAAAAAACAAACACTTGAGAGAGACTGGTGAAAGCCTGGAATATCATCACAAAAAAAAGAATGCAAAAGTTTGTTTGCAGGCTTCATCCAGTTATTGCAAGTAACAGATCTGCAGCTAAATATTAAGTATTATTCACTTTAATGTATTTTGTTCCTATACTTTTGCTCACCTAAAGTTTTGGTGTCTTCATTACAAACGATGCCATCTTCTAAGTTCTTTAACTGATTTTTGATGTAAATACCTGGAAATAAAAGTTGAAATACTGATCTTTTGTCTCATTCATCATTTGATGTCAAACCCTACAGCAAAACTAAAGGAATTGGCCTCACTGTACCAATAGTTTCGGAGGGCACTGTAATGTTTCTGTGAAAGACCCACAAAATACAGTATTTCCACCATCTTCTACATGGCTTCAATATGTGATCACAGTCTAGATGTGCAGAATAGTGACTTGCCTGTCTGTGAGAATCAATTCGTCTGAGAGAAATCTGTGTAGAGGGAGAGATACTCAACAATGTGGAATCTGAACAACCTATGTCACCTAATAAAAAAAAATTATGATTACTTTTCATACAACCTTCATCACCCTTGAGCTATTGAGGCTGCTATGTGTAAGAATGGCTTGATGAGGCAGATTTTTCATATTACCACATTATGATCACAGGCTGGGTTTTGTCTGACCTAAGCTCATGGCGGCAGCAGTGCTAAACGCTACATGTTTAGGAGTTGTTTCAAGTTGTGATTGCATAAAACTTCCAAATAACAGACAGTAATGATCCAAAAAGTGTCTAAGATTTACAGGGAGTCAAAGAAAGTGACTATAATAAGATTTGATGACAGGGTTGCAAAAATAATGAATTTCTGTCCTCAGATTCATATGGTAGTGTCCTTTAATGGTTTTCAGGAGTTTCTCAGTGCATTTCTTCCCATCTTACTTTGCTTGTCATGTGCAGAAAAAGGGTGGGCACAGTGCCACTAATGGAGCTATTGACTATCACTACTATACAAGTCCATATTATCATGAGAAACACTAGTTAACTAAAGAGAAGATGGTTGATCATTATTTAAAGAAGGAAGCCATTTTTGTGATTCTGGTACGACTCTCTCTGAAAAGAGGGGGACGACTAAGACACCATCTCTCACCCGTTTACTGTTCTGTTCTTGGAACTCTACCCTGCCAAACTGGAGCCAATTTCCTGGGTTATTCACTGTTCTTCTGTCACCATCCTCAGAGTGAAACCTAATGACCTTCATGATCCTGCGTCTGCCAGGGACAGGGACCGCAACAACTTTGTAACAACCCTGGCCAGGGTCTTCAGGATGAAAGGGTGGAGTCCTGAGTCACAAAGTATAAATTCTGGATTTCCGCTTTAGACCAGTTCAAACTGAAGAAGCCACCTAGATCCGTAGTGATATGTGGTCAAACCAAACAACCTGTCCAGTTTCCATTAATAAAAAAAAAAAAACCCACACACTATGACCTGGATGACTGAGAACCTCCACAGACAAGACAAATGCACAAGGCAGAACACACAATAAATGACAAATAAGACAAGTTAAAATGTAGTAAAAAAAATGGGTGATAAATGAATAAATCCTGTACATTAAGGTGTGAAAAATTGTACATAAACCAAGCTTAGTGAACATCCAAGCCTTGATGCGACTGTCATAATGAGTTATTGTTTACTGTTCTTGGGATGATATGAATGAGAATATTGGAAAAAAAAAAACTGTTCAGTCTGTTTGTGTAACTTTTGATGCTCATAAACTCTTGGTTAACACTTTTAGTTTATAGTTCCATATGTCTTCAGTGTGGTCAACATGATACAAAAAGAAAAAAATAAATGACGAAGGTCCAAACTTAAAAGGATGCAATAATGACAAGAACAGAGCAGCAAAATAGAACTTAAACAACAAATATTGTTTTCAGGTGGCTAACTTTGGATGGTTTGAACCAAAAGTCAAGCATACCCTTTCATTTTTTCACAAGGTTCTGCGTATATATCTGATTCTCTGGTGTCTTCATGTCCCTGAACACCTCCTAATCATTGCACTTTAAAACTTGCAACTTCTGATACCTCTCAAAGTCTGTCTGTCTATACCTTGGTGCCTCCAGAAATAACATATATATCCAGCATGTCCTCTATCATGTCCAACATGCGCCATCTGACACAGAATCACCCTGTTTATAGTCAGCATTTAAAATGCTTCAGATCTGTGTTGTACAGATAGAACGACTGTTAGTTTTAAAGAGGTCATAGGAGATAATAGGAGTTTGAAAGGAGGCTGTGAAAGACTCAGAAGCTACTGTAAGTTATATATACTGTATTATGCATCATATGCAAACGTCTCAACTCTCTGGAGGATTTTCCAACAGATCAAAGCATTTTCTTTTTTTTAATCTGAAATAATGAGGAGAGGTTGAAGTTTTAAAAAAGTGAAGATATCCTCATCAGATGTGTAGGTCTACCACTGTGATCATGTCACCGACAAACTTCAGCTGCATATATTTTTGCATTTTAAGGAGAAAGGAAAAAATATGAGGTATGTTCAGAGACACAGGAGTACAGGTACATTTGAAATGCAACTGCTGTAGGTATTTAAAGTATAATATTACGTGGTCAAATCATTTTGGATCATGAACTTACCTCAAGCATCGTCACTGACACCCCTTCCCCACCTTCCCTCCCCCTCTTGCACACTCATAGTTACCATGGAAACAGGAAGTCTACTGTTCTCACCTCCTTCCAAAGTGGTGCTGCAGCCTTACAGCAGACCAAAGCCACCCCTGCTAGAGCCTTCCAAGTATGCGGCATTGTCTAAATCCTGCAGATAACTTTATCATAGATGTTTTTTGGAACAATAAGTCACATTGTTACAAAAAAAAAATATTTGAAAGCCAATAACTCACATGTCCCACAAGTAAACATATATGATCCCAGGGTGAAATGTTCCAAAAGTAGACAACAAGTTTAGCCCATTAACCGACTGTATAGGAAACTGATTTACTTGTAGCAGAAGTATTAGTTCTGAGCAAGTTAAGGAAAAGAAATTCAGCTGTACAGAGTCATCCTGGTTCATGCTACAGCTTGTCTGACAATCCTCAGCAAAGATTTCCATATGCAAATAAAATAATTTACCACAGCTATTACATGATAACGTTACACTGTGACTATTGCGATTAGCACTTAACACTATAATTATGTTCTTGTAAATCATGAATTTGTTAAATGAATTTTACTGAGATGGTAAATAAAATCTCTCATGTTATTTCTTGGGACCTTGTTTCACATAGATGAATATGTCCCAGTAATGTTGCAGCGTTTGTCTCACCTTCACTTACTTTGAAGAACTTTCTCCTGCTGCTCTTGCAAAAATTAACGAGATGCATCTGGAAATTAATAATATGAATTGAATATTTATGAGCCTTTTCAGCAATTACATAAGCAGTTTCATATTCCTCAAGCATGCATTGATTGTTACCTACAAATCAGGAATTATTTAGACCCAAATTCATATTATAAAAGTGGTAAATACTGTATCATAGTATTCCTAGTAATTGTATTATGAAAACAGGAGTAATGCACATTAACATAGCCATGTGAAAAGTACTACAGTTCTCATAAATGTTGAACTTTTATACATGGTCAAAATCAGATGGAGACTACGAAGGTTTGTATGCAAGTAACCAGTGTATGACGTGTGGAGGATGAGCATATCAGTAGTGACTGAAGAGACTGGATAGTGAAACGTGCTCTGTGGTCTATGATAAACAAAAACAAAAATGGTCAGATTCACAAACAACTTTGACTTAGGTCCTAACTCTACTCCAAAAGCTGTGGTTCAGTACGTATAGTGGGTTGTCCATGAACCAGAAGTAGTTTAATCCTTGTCCTGTCATGTCCGCAGGCCAAAGTCTCCCTGAGCAAGACACAGTGGGAGCAACTCGGAGTACACAGTGTCACTGCTGTGAGAATGTGTGTGAATGGGTGGATGTAAAGCAGTGTAAAATGGGTAGAAAGGCACTATAAGTGTAAGACCATTTACCAAAGTCAAACTAGTCACATTAACTATTAAGTTAAGCATGCATTACCCTTAATACCATACAGTACATTCCTCTTCCAAGCTGCATCCCCCCCAGCAGTATGGTACCACTTCTGGTACAGGAGGTCCCATGTTCAGATCCTGGACAAGCCCCATGTCTCACAAGCTAGCTCACAGCAAGTGACAATTAGGGGAACCTACCCAAGTTTGTATGCAACTAAAATAAGTTATTGTAAACTTAAAAGTAACATTAAATAGCAAATGACAAACATGAGAGCTGTGGATTATGACCCCATCAGTAGTAACTGAGGTGAATGGATGAGTGAAACATGATGCATGGAAGAAATGTTCAAATGTGGAGATGTGGCCTTGGAGAGAGACAGGCTTAAATTGACTCTGAAGGTCTCCTGGTGGCTGCAGAGATGCCTGACAACCACTTCCTGGCTACAGTCTCAAACAAGAGAAACCAGGACAAGCAGGGGACAAGACACACCATATCCAATTAAGAAAGGAAATTAGTGAACTGTGTGGTCAGATCAGGTCAGGTGTGAGGGCATGCAGAACCAATGTTTTACTATGCTGCATCAACATAACATCTCCGCTCTGAGTTGTCTTCTGGCCACCAGCCAGGCCTGAACTGGGCCCACTGGCCATCCTACCATGTGCCCTTGTAACTGTGCTTACCACCTTACCTGGGGTAACTCCATTGGCCTCGCCCAGTGCACCAGATCTCTGGAAAACAAGACCTGCTGGCAGTAACTAAGGGCAAAGTCCCTGTAGTGAATCTGGATCGACCCCAACTGAAAACCAAAAAAACTTTGAGAATTATTCTTATGAATGTCTTCATACAGATGTGTGTGATGATTACATCTTGGTTATGAAGGTACATTGTATGATTTCTCTAGAATTTCATCTGTGGTCAGATATATTCAAAAAGGGAAAGTCACAACATGGAAATTTCCATGCCCTTCTGAAATACCGAATGGCAGCTCCGCCCATTTTGTGACATCATGCTCCCTTTTAAAGACAGCTTTCCCCTTTGTTCGCTCTTTTCCATTCTCTTCTCTCCTTGCTTTCTCCTGTCTTCTACACACCTTTGCTTATCTTTCTCAGGCTGTGGCCTAGTCCAAACTTTCTGCTAGCCTAGCCTAGCCTTTTGTTCTCAGAACAGCACGCTAATTCTGGATGAATCCACACCCATGAACTGTACCTCGGAAGAACCGAACTTTTCTCCAGAATAACCCAGGGCAGCAAACCAGCAGACCTCTTTCCCTCAGACTCTACAGAGGTCCAGTCAGCCAGATACCTGCCAGAACAGTATTTGGACACCAGAACTTCGAACCAGAACCAAGTCAACTCAAGACCTGCAGAACTGACCACCAATACATTGGACCGCAGATCCATTGTGACAGACCCCAGTGAGGAAGTGATTCACCACCTCCCGGCTATTGCAACACAACAAGAACTGCTTCACGAGCCCGGATCGGAATCGAACAGGAACGATGAAGCTCAAAGAAAAGTCCATCTGGTTACCGTTTCCGAGGAGTGTCTCAGAACTGACTCACATCTTTCCTTTCCTGTGCATCTATCCAAAAATCAGCAATCATCTTATTATTTTCACACTCTCCTGCTACTCCTGTCATTCTGCTGCTGCACAAATCCAGACTTCCCTTAGAATACCTCTGACCAATCACTGCGCATAGATAAACTGTAATCTGTTATCATTCTTCTACCATTATTACCTTGTTTACTCATGTTATGACTATAATAAACCTATATTACTGTGGAATACATCGCGTTCAGAGATTTATTTTATGTATAATTAGGTTCCCCCACCGGAAAAGGACTCTGATTTTAGGATTATGAGATTGATCTTTAATTTCTGTGTTCATTTGATTAATGTGCTTTGCCCATTAGATCTCAGATAAATAATTCAGGTTTTCCTCTCTTTACCCTCAGAAAAAGAAAGGTGGTGCCCCATTTTAATTAATAATCAACTTGATACAAGTCCAAATTTGTCCCCTTTTCCTCTTAACCAAAGTGTATATTTTATATATTCACTTATATAAATTCTAATTGGCAATCCTTGTTGCTGCGCGTTTCACACTTAAAACACGGACTGTTTGAGTGATGTGAGTACACATTAGTAACACTCAGGTGTGGCACACTTTCCGGGCCCCAGCGCAGTTGCTCACAGGCAAATATAGCTGAAAAACATTTCTTTTCCTGCTCTCTGTGCATCTGCGCAACACGATTTTAAATAGAAAATCACCGCCTTATATAATGTATAATCCAGTAGAAGTCTGTACAGGTATGTAACCAAAAAGGACTTACATAAGCTACACAGTAATGTGAGGTGATCTATGTACAGACGTACTGTATCCATGCCTCAGCCCAGTTCAGAGCTGTCAGTGTAGGCACAGACCAGTGGGGGAGTAAGGGGGGGGGGGGGCAAACACACTCGAGCCAAATGGCCCTAGTGTAAGTATGTCTGAAGATCCACACAAGTGCACCATGTGGTGATGTGAAGTGGCCAAGAAACAGTTTAATCATTATCTGCCCCATGATCAGTGTCCAGACCTCACAAGGAATGAAAATCTTGGATCTTTGTCGCAGTGTTCAAATAACGAGTGACCCACACACTCTTCTCCAGTGATTTCTTCCACTGTGCAAGGCCAAGTCTGAGTATCCATTGCCGCACAACAAGTGGAATGCTGAATTACACTCAATTAGGTCTGGGCAATACAACAAATATTTGATGTACCACATCTGACTCTGAGCTTGATATAAAAAAATGACTATGTATATCGCTGCTGTAGATATAGTCACATATACTTTGCTAGAGCAGCAACACAATTTCAGTTCCCTCTCCTACAGTGCTGGTTGCTCTTGCTCTCACCCCCTTGACACATGACATGATGCAGCATTAATATGCACGGCCATATTAATGCAGCAGCGTTTCCAGAGCCAAATTGTTCCACTAAAAGTATTTGCTAAATCAACTCTAACCTGCAGGAGTTAGTGTAAGGTGTTTTGGTGCCACTGTGAAGTCCTGATCACATCACAATGTCTTTATATAAAAAACAGAAACAATTGGTGAATTGAGAAACACTGAGTAAAAACACAGAGCGGAATCACGGATTGAACTGGCAAAATGAAAGACCTGCTGAACTAAAAGTGAATTTACATAGTTTTACTCACTTAAAAATATCTATACAGCAATATAAATTGTGTATTGTGATACAGACAAAAAATATTGCAATATTATTTTTTCCTAATATCACCCAGCTTTACACCAAATCACAATGTCCGTATTCATGATATGTACATCTGTGGTAGAATCCCTTAAATAAGTACAGAATACGCCAAAACAACCTGACACTTTCACTTTGCAGTCAATGTTAAAGTGTCCATGTCCATTGATCACAGCATTTTTTTTTTTTCTTTGAAGAGACAGATGGAACAAGAATGGATGCCCAACAATCTGTTTTTGTATTTGTCAATAAACTTTTTAATAAGATTTGGTTGAAACCAAATTTCCAGTCCAGTCGATGGAAGAAAAAACCACACGCCTTGGATACTATGACCTGGATGACTGAGAATCTTCACAAACATCAACTAAACAATAACTCAACTCAAGCAGTGTGTTAACACAATAAGACGACCTAACAAAATGACACAACGGAGGGGTATATATACAGGTAGGCTAGCCTAAGCAGACACATGAGGAGGACATCAAATTACCAAAATAAATACACAATAAACCATTAACCCAAACCCCTTTCAACGTAATTTACCAAAGCCAACAATAATAACTAAAAGTAAATTGACCACTAATTATATACCACTTATAGAAAAGAAATCTTTAAAGTAACAAAAGAGCCTCCATGTCCCCCTTCTCTTCTCTGATGGTTGGTCTGGCCCACTTCCTGCTTTCAGCTATGAAGGCTCCGCCTCCAAAGTCTTTTGGTCTTTTGCCAGGCAGGCCTCAGGATGTAGGGGTATGTGCTCAAACAAACAAAAAGACAGCATGTCAACCAAAATGTGTGCACCCCATTTCAGAAAACAACCTATCCTACATAAAGCATTAAAATAATCCAACAAATGACTGAAATTATTTCAAACAAATAATGTCAATGACGCAATAAAAATACTAACACTGCATGTTAATTGGTGGGGCCACCACATTCATAATGGCCTTTTTCAGAGCATAGCTTTACCACTTCACCACATTTTTTTCATTCCTACTGTGTGTATATGATTCTCAGTTAAACAGGGAGGATACATTTCGGCCATTTTGCTAAAAATGGCACTTGCATGGGGGTCAGCCATAGGTTGCCACATTTTTTGTCTGTGTGCACATCTGGAAGCACAATTCAGCAAAAACTACTGCTCTGATTTGCACCATGTAGCGTGGGAAGGGGATAAGACGCTAGGGTTAGCGTAAGGGGTTATGGTTGGGTTAGGGTAGGGATAGAGTTCGGGGGAGGGGATTGGTCATCCCATTGAGGAGAAAAGAGGGTACAGAAAGGCAGACATACACGAACACACAGACATAATTCTCTCTATTATAAAGTATACTTAGAAATGTGGAAACATGGAGCTGTGGGACAAGCTCCCATGGTATGCTACGGGCTATTATTTAATGTAGAGTAATAAAACAAGACCAAACAACATAACAAAATATGAAAAAGGGGAGAAATGCAGTACAAGAAAAAGAGCAACTTCTGAACAACTCTTTAGAAAACTATTTTCTGTTATCGTGTGTTCACTTTTTATCTGCAGAGCTAATGCAGTATAAACAATGTTAATTTACAATAAGTTAATCAAAATTGAAATGCTGGTTTTCAATCTCCAGGCGGACTGTAAAGGAACAAATTTGATTCCTGTGTTTCAGATGAAAGTGTTGCAGTAACCTTGGAAGCAAAGCACAGTGAAAATAAGACACTTTGACAAAGTGGTTTGCTGCGGTAACTTTAGTATGTGTAACAAAGACCAGCTTGGAAACCTGTCAAACTGTTAATTAAGATCACAAGGGTGGATCACACTCAGCTTATGCACATTTAAAAGAGAGTAATCAAGACTGAAGTAAAAAAAGAAAAAAAAAGATTTTTCTTTTTGAGACTCTGTTTTGTTGTTGTTGTCGGTGGCTGATGCTTCTACTTTGGCTTTATATCACTTTAATACCTAACGCAGTAAAATGTGTGTGTGGATACTGTGTATTGAGTTCCTCTACCATAGTATCAGTTTACCCCCCACCACCGTTCTCTTTGATGTTATCCATACGGTTATATGAGCATCTGAGGAGGTGCACTGTGAGCAAATATACAAAGAAACACACACACACACACAACATCCTGTGGGTTAGCAGTAGATTTCCCATTCTGAATTATCAGTGCCTTTAGGGACTGTGGTGTTGTATAATGAACCGATTACTAATTATTCTGCTGTGTGTGCATGTATGAGTGCATGATTTTGTCCATCTGCTGTAATTGTCTGTCCTTTACGTCAACCGGATCAAGTGTCAAATTGAGGAATTAAAAGACAGCAGGAAATGAAGGATGTAATATCTGCAAATAAATTGTTCTCAGGAGCCGAATAGCACATAAATGTATGTGTGCATGAGTGAAATCATGCTGCCTCTCTTCTATTGCTCGTGAAGCCAGAAGGAATGCCTAATGAGCGTGTCAGCATGCGCTGGCCAACTGTGGTGATGTTTGTGTATGAGGGAAAAGAGTGTCAGCATGTGCAACAACAGATTTAAGTGAGATGTTTGGAGGAACTTGGCAAACCACCTTAACATCAATGCAAAAGGAAATGAAAAGCTTGATTTGTGAAGAGCATTTGCATTAAACTACCAACCCTAGTCCATTGTCTGCAAACACAAGACAACGACGTTACTTTAAAAATATCACTGTTTGTT
>JAQQAE010010666.1:0-13981 GCA_029823295.1 Pseudamia nigra | reverse complement strand
CCACCACCCGGTGTTGGGATCGAACCCAGGACCTTTTAGCTGTGAGGCACGAGTGCTACCCACTGCACCACCGTGTCGCCCATTTCTCATCACATTTATTCATTTAGTTTCATACTTTTGTTCAATTTTTCATCATTTTTGTTCATTAGTTCTGTATTTTTTTTTCCATTTTGCTCATTTACTTAATTTATTTTCATTATTTTTGTTAATTTACTTATGGTTTTTGTCATTTAGTTTAGTTCTATCCCCCCATTTCTGTTCATTTATTTTATTTTTTTTTCTCTTTGACTCATTACCCATCCAGATGAAGGGGTATAGGCGCTGCCCCATTGGTGGGAAACTCAGCGTGGTCACTCTTAGAGAGGCCTGGGGTCACCTGAGGTCACCAAACTTGCAGCACAGGTGTATCAGATCCAGTTGGACTATAAGTGAGGAGGTGGGGGGGGCGGACATTTTGACACATTGAACTGAGCTAAAGATCTTCAAACTCGCACTATCAGGCTGGGGGGTATCACTGGCACCAGCATTTTATCATTTTGTTCATTTTTGCTCAAGACAGCCCTCCTCTTCATCCCCATCTGTACTTGCGTTTTACCTCCGAAGCCTTAATCAACCTGAGCGTAACCATCAGTTGGAGTTCCAGCGGTCTGCGTTCGTCCTTCGTCACAGAGGCGGGACTGGGATTTACTCGTTCTCCTGTTTCCCTCAAGTCTGTGCTTCTTTCTACAGTGACTGGAACTGAATGTACACTGTGCTGTGAGACGTTCAAACGTGATTATGTGATTATTTGTGTTTGGTCACGTGTAAGGATGCCAGTTTGGTTTTGGGTCGATGACGCCACGTGCATGTTTTTGTGTCAGAGTGTGTCATTTCTTTTTAAAATAAAATGTCTATAAACCCTAGTAAAATCGGAGCACGTTTCTGATCAGATTGAATAATTTATTTTGTCTGTTCTCTGAGCCAATGAGAACTGGTTTTGCCACCTGACAAATTTCTAATGAAACAGTGAAAGACAAAAGGCAGCAGATTTGGTTTTGACATTGTTTTCCATATTAGTGCAAAATGCTTCCAGGTCTTATAACTGCACAAGACAGGTAACGGAGGTCCTGTTTTCAATGAATGAATGCTGGTTGTATTGCCTGATATTGCCACAATGTTTTGAGGATCTCAATTTTGAAACCTTTGTAAAATCTGCTTTATTTTAAAGGTTGAAAATGTACAGTCATAGCACAAGATTAGAGTTACAATTCATTGCCATCATTTAAAAATATCCTGTCTTAAGACCTCGCTTCCAGAGGTGTCCAATTACTGCCCCAAAGTCAGGTTTTCTTCCAGACACTCACTAAAGCAGGTGTTTTCAGTGAAGAGCAACCAGTGCAAAGGAAGCCTGTGAAATGAGCTGCTCAAGAGACTGTTCTGAAGGAAAAACAGTGTCTCAGCCCTTTGTGGCAGTGATTGGATCCCTCCCCATGTTCGTTTTCTGTGATTTCTATTCCCTTCTCTGAACCTTGGCTGAAGAAACGTCCCGTTTTGGTCCCTCCCTGCTCCTCGTTTGACTTTGAGCGATAGCTGGTCGGACCAATGGGGGTTCACGGAGGTGTGGCTTATGCAAATGAGACAAGGCACTGGTAGGGTCTGGTGTAACGTGAACCATGCCGAGAGCTGACTGGATCAGAAAAGCTCAGTGCACTTTGTCACTGAACTGACTTTTGATGCTGCGACATTATTTTAGGGCCCAGGAACATGTTTTATTTTTCATGTCTTCTTTAAAATCACGGGCAAAACCCAGTCTGTTGTCTTTCATAGCTCAATTTGAGATGTTACAAATGTCAGGTGGATGCGTTAAGAGGCACAACTGGCCTGGCAGCACCTTGGGCTCTGGGCTTCTCTGCCTAGGCGTGACCTGGACCCAGAGAAGTGGAAGACGATGGATGGAGGTCTGGTGGTACAACCTGTTTCATCTGCACATATTCGCACCACCTGACATGTTGGGGATTTGAGATGGGAAACCAAAAATAAACCATTAAATTTACTGCTTACTGTAGCTAGATCTTTAGAATACACTAGTACATGAGATAAATAATGCACTTGGACACAAATGTTTGCACGTGTCCCATCACTGACCCGTATAAAAGTGGTACGTTCATACTTTCTGAAATGTGGTGCACATACTCACACTGTGGGACTGGTGTAAATATGGAAACTGTATGGCTGTGATGTAAAACAAATGTTAACCCAGACTCAGAGCCTTTTGTCACAGAGAAAAGGTTTATTTAAAAATAAAGTTATATCCCTCTTACTCATCAAGGACTGTGAAAACAACTTTATTTCGATTCTACTTCTCGGACCACGATGATCACCACTCCGCCGTTTCAGACACTGATGCAAACTGAGATTCAAACAGATTGAGAAACACGGACCGATACGTGTCTGAATGATAAGTCGCTTTTCCCCCCTCATTTTTATTTTTTCTTACAATGGAGACATTCAATGCTGAGGTTAACAAAGACAGATATGTTGATTTTCATTTCATACAAACTGATCTTGACTGAAACTGAAGAATCGTTTAAATCAAACATGTCATCGTCTGACTGACAGCATGCTCCAAGTATGCTTCAATAAAAAAACTAAGTAAATAAGGCTTTTAATGCACCAAAAATGTGACAATCCGGTTTTCTTTCAGCTGCTCATGAAAAATTAAGTTTATTCAGAGAGAAAACATCCTTATAGGTGTGTCTCTGACATTTAAATATTTATTGTCAAGTTTATATGAAAGGATAAAACCAGTGTCAGGTCTGAAGTGTGCATTTATATCAGTGTTTAACACGCTGAACACAATTAAAGTGGGGGTAGCTGCCACTGGTTTAGATCAATACAGCCATTTACGTGTTTTAGTACTAAAGTGTAAAATAACATGGACAATAACAGTGGATGTATTCCGTTAATCTGGATTTAGCCAGTGCAGGTATGCATTAATACCAAGAAAAAAAAAAGGCACGCATTTAAAGAAAATCAACATAGAAATGAACAAAAACAGATAAAAATGAACAAAGTGATTGAAAATATAAAATTGATAAAATAATCAACAGACTGACCAATGTCCATACAATGAACAAAAAGAAAACAAATGAATAAAAAAATTTCACAATAATAAACAGTAGTCAAAAATAACAAAATAAGCAAGAAAGTGAACAAAATATCAGAGATCAACAAAATAAAAAATAAACAAAAGTGAAGTTATCAAGAAAATGAACCAAAAATTCACAAAATGAACAAGAACCAAGAAGCGGAAACAAAAAACAAAATAATCAAGAAACTGAACAAAATAAATAAAACGAAATAAAATTATCAAGGAAATGAACAAAAATGAGCAAAAGAGAAACAAAATAATTACAAATCTTAAAAATCCACACAAAAAACCCAAAAGGGAACAAAATAATAAAGAAAATAATCAAAAAAACCAAAAAGTAAAATAATGAGACAGTGCATCGTCACGTTAACCAATCAAACACTACGTTGCATGAATGTGTTCGTAGTTTATTGATTGCGCACACATTTAAAGAATGAAACACATTCCAGCTTGGTTCGAAACCCACCGACACTGGTGTGATCCTTTCCTTCAGCTCTGAGGATTAAGAACAAATTGTACTGTTTAGAGTGTTGACGATTTCCACTAATTAACCACACGTTTGGAATAAATGCTGTGTGTTTGGAGCCTGGTCGGACGCGTCGCAGGCTCAAACCGAACCAACTTCACCAGGAAAAAGGCACATCATGTTCTTTGAAACACTAACTTAGCGGCAGATCACTGACCTTTATGTTCCTGTAAAAAAAAAAAAAAAAAGCTAACGTAAAAGCAGTCTGAGTGGAACACGGTGACAAAGGAGAGGTGGTTCGGATCAAAGTGGTGCTGTTCAGTCTGGATGAACACGTGGAGACGGACCGGAAATAAAAAACTCTGAGGGCGAGGGCCCCAGGGCTTTTTCACCATGACGACGGAAAAGTCACCGCTTGAGTATCCGGCTTCGAAAACACGCCCGTGACAGGAAAAAAAAGACAGTTTAGAGACATGGTTATCAAATGTTTTCACCTACAAATTTAACTTTTCAATAAGAGGCACCATTATTAACATTGGACTTAGTCTCTCAGGTGTGACAATGCTGAAAATAAGCAGAAAAATCACCATAAAAATAAAGCAATTATCCACAAAACTAAACAAAAAATAAGTATGTAATGAAGGCAATGAACAGAAATAAGCTGAATAACTAAATGGAATGAAAGGCGTTATTCTGAAAATGAACAAAATGATCATACAATGAGCAAAAATGAACATAACAGAACTAAAATAATCAATATAATAAACAAAATGAACACAATTATCACAAACATGAACAAAATAGACAAAAATGAGCATAATGTTCATTTTGATTTTAATCCTTTCATTCAATTCAATTCTTTGAATTGAATTGAACTGAATAGAAGGACTTTAAAAAAAATCTAGATAAAAAACAAAAAGATAACTGTCCTGAACATGAACAAAAATGGATGAAAATAAGGCAACAAATGACTTAAAATGAACAAAATAATCCAAGAAATGAACACAATGACTGAAATAACCAAGATACTGAACAAAATCATCAAGTAAACAAAAATGAACAAAGAAATTGACAAATAAACAGAAAATGAACAAAATAACTTAAAGGAGCAAAATAAGACAAGAATAATCAAGATCATGAATAATCAAGATTATAAAATGAACTTAATTACCCCAAAATGCAAACAAAAATGAACAAAAAAATCCATAAAATGAACAAAAATGAAAACAAAATGATCTACAAAATAAAAAAAAGAAAAAAACTGAGAAAATAATTAAGATAAAACAAATAAATTTTTAAAAAGCAAAAATAATGAACAAAGATAAAATAACCAAGAAAATAAACAAAAATGAGTAAAATAAAAAAAACAAGATGTACAAAAAAAGAAAAAAATATCAGGGACATGAACCAGAATGAATAAAATAATGATTAAACAAATTGACATGTCCACAGAAAGACTAGATACGCCATAAATTCTAACCCTCAAGGTGAGATATTTTGGATCTAAACTGATCTTCATTGATGCCTTCATGTCTAATAATCATTTTTATGTTTATTATGGCCTAAAATATTCAGAATATTGGTCTTTTCCCATCTTTCTCACCTCTCAGCGCCGCTCAAAGTCGAACACTCCCTGAAAGATCACACATAGTGTTGTTTGTATTTTTCCCTTAAATTACACTCCATAAATAAAATCTATATAAAAAAGGAAAAAAAAAGACGACGCCCCTTCTATAAATAAAAAACAAGGATTTCCAGCAAAACAGAGATAAAGATCTGTATACAAAATAAATAAAAAAGAAAAACCCATATGAACAATATACAGTGTTACTAATTTTTTTTTTTGTTAAAACTCTGCAAATACATTAACGTAGTGCATTTTTTTTCCATTCATCACAAGAAATAGGATGTCTATTTTTATTTCTTTTTTTTGTCTTTAAAAATCCGCAGGCAAATTAAAGGTCCTAACGCTTATCGGAACAAAACGAGGAGACGCGAGGCGGCGTCGTTGGCGTGTTGAGCTGCGATAACGTACATTTACAGCTGGTTTTAATGAACGTGGACAGGGCTGGGCGACAGACACGTCAGCATGTGACGTACGGCTTATACGGCACATTTAATAGTATCCATCAGGATAAATGTGGGTCTGTTGGGTTTTGTATTTATGTTAATTCAATTAGAATATTCTCACTGTAATACAAGACTCAGGCTTTCGCCACATTCAGTCAAAATGAATGTAATAAATCAGATGTTTTCACTCGTTTTTTTTGTTTCGTTTTACATGTTTCCTTCCATTTTTCATCTTTTATTTCCTATTTTGTTTTTGTGTTTTATGTCCGTTTTGCATCTTTTCAGTCATTTGTTTCTTTCATGGGATTTTCATCTTTTTGGGACTATTGTGTTATTTTTCCAAATATTTCATGTTTTCTTCTTTTCATTTTTTAACATCTTTGCATTCTTTTGATTCAATTTTCATCCCATTAATCTTTATCTTTTGGGTGACTTTCATTTTGGCTTTTTGCTTCTTTTACATTGTTTGGCATCATGCATGCCTTTCATATATTTGAGTCTTGGGTCATGCTTCTCATGTAATTTGCATGTTTTAACATTGTCTTTTGACATCACTTTTTGCATAATTTGTAGCTTTTTGTTTCTAATTTTAGCATTTGGCATCGTTTCAGCGTTTATGTCATTTGCATCTTTGTACTTTTTGCTCTTTTCATGTAATTTTTGCCTTTTTACATCATCCTTTGTGTCTCACGCGCTCCTGTTTGCATCGTTTCATATGATACTTTTTTAGTTCTTATTTCCTTTTTATTGTTTGAGTATTTTAAGTGTGCTTTACATATTTTCAATTTGTTTCTTCCATGTCATTCTCGTGTTCCTGTGGCTTTTTGAACCATTTTCATCTTTTTGCATCTTCGTGTCATTTTGATGTTTGAGTCCTACATCATTTGTTTCTTATGTCTGTTTGCACATTTTTACATCAGTATCTTTTTTTTGCATCTTTCATGTTTTCACTTTTGAGTCTTTTATGTAATTTCTTTATAATTTTTATCTTTTGGTCTAATGTTACATTCTTATTACAATCTTTTTACACATTTTCCATGCTCTTCTTTCATGATGTGTTTGTCTTTTTGCATCTTTTCTGTAACTTTCATCTTTTTATGTGTTTCCTGTTATTTTCACCTCTAGATTCATTATGCTATTTTCATTTATTACATCCATTTACATCTTTCAATGTTTTTTTTTTTTTTTAACTCATTCATTTTTAAATCTTAGCAGGTTTTATGGATTACGTCAAACCCAGACTCCACCTCGAGGCTTGACATTTATCCCGATAGTCATCGACAGCGACTGATGTGAAGCGTTTGATTATGGTGACATTTCCGGTCCCATCGCCCAGCTCTGTGTGTTACAGTATATCTGTAGCTTGTTGCGAACGTGAAGACAAACACCTGTGGAGGATTTTTCGTCATTTCTCTACAGGCTGCGGAGTCTCCAGAAAACACGTCCTACTGTAAATACATGTGTGTCTTCCCTGTCTAGATGTTGCCACAGCACTGACCACACCTAGAATCTACCACGACATCCTACGACAACTCCAGCAGCGTCTGAGAGAATGACGCCCTGGGGTGCGTCATACCGAAACAAACTCGCTACTGGCCTTTTTTTTTTCCTCACAAACAGAGACGCACTAATCTGTCCACAACTAGAAATAAGCTTTAAAAATGTCTTTAACCTGTGTGCAAATCAGATCTGGATGTGTGGGAATCAAGGGGCAGATGGAACTTGTCTGGATTTTAAAGGGGGTCGGATTAGAGCTGAGCGATAACCCTTCATTTTTTCTTGTCTTTATGGTGGATTTTGTTAAAATACTAGATAAGTCACTTTGCAGTCACTTATTCATTTTGACTAACTGAATGCAGCTTTTAAAACGATGCTGAAAACATAAGCTGTAAATCACAAAATCAAACCCTACGGGTACATTTTTGTCTCGTTGCTCTTTTATACCATTGTCTTCTACAATGTTTTTTGCACATTTGTATTGTTACATTTAGACACTTTTACAATGGCCGTTTTTGTCTTTATGCCTTATTTACATCATTTTCCTCTGACTGTACAGGAAAAATACTTCCGTAGGTTTCAGATTCTAAATGAGACTGATCAATGCCATTTATTTTAAATCAAAATAAATTGAGACTTTTTGGTGTTTAACAACCCATTTCTTTTTTCAACTGATATCTTTCATGTTGTTTCCATTCCCTTCCATCTTTCATGGAGGTGTCATTTTGTAGCATTGTTTACAATTTGTGTCTCAAGTTTGTCCATTTAACATCTTTTTGTTCTGCTGCTTCTTTTACTTAATTTAGCCTTATTTTACGTTATTTGGCTTCCTTTACCTTATTGTCATAATTTTTTTTGTCTTATGCATCTTGTACATTTGTGTCTCATGCATATATTTGTCTTTTGGATTATTTTGGCCGTGTCTTCTACATTCGTCTTGCATCACCTTTTATGAATCATTTATCACTATGTGTTTTTGCATTTTTTTACATCATGTTTTGCCTTGCATTTTTAAATCTTATTTTGTCTGAAACCGCATGAAACAAAACATCTGATGTCTTTAACTTCATAACTTCACTTGGAACCAAAAAGGAGAATTACCGTCTGATCGACCGATATGGAAGTGCTCCCTTATCGCCCAGCTCTAGATCCATGTCAGGAAATGATATAGCTTCCAGAATAAAAACCTAGACATCTACGAGTCCACTCTCTGTCCACAAGAGAGTTGGTTACAGTGTAGAACTTTATTTGCTGGCTGTCTGGCCAATCCCAGCCCCCCCATGGGTGTGTGAATGTGTGTACATGTTCAGTGGGGATGTGGGCCAGTCCAGTGCAAACCTACCTAAACAACAAACAGTTTCAGATTTGACCAGGGGGGCAGGAGGAGGGGTTGAGGTGGAGGGGGGATGGGGCTGGTCAGGGCAGGGCGGGGCTTCCTTTCTTGGTAGGTGGCGTGAGGGGGCATTTAAGTCTGACCCTATTGGCCTCATAGTCCGCAGCTGCCCGGGTGAGCCTACACACAAACAGGCAGGCAGTCACTGACATGGCCTTACCCAAGTGGCAGTACGGACGTAATTTTTTCAAGTATTTTCATTGCACTACCTCCACTGCCACCCAGGGCCACCACACGCTTCAATTCACCGCTGCTGGTGACAGACTGCTACACATCCAGCAGCTGTGGAAAACAATAAATATGATAAACGCACGCACACACACACACCCCTGAATGTCTTTTTTTTTTAGGAGTTTGATGAGTGTGTGTGTGAAGTCCTGGAGCTGCTATGATTCGTCTGATTTGATCTCCCCGTAACTCCCCTCAGTCCTCGGTTGGCCCCTCCCTCCGTCCTCCCTCCCATCAGGTGGCGTGTGGGTGCTATAGGCAATCTTTGCACAGTGCCACCTGGCCCTTCATGTAGTCGCGGCAGGGGCAGATCCGTCGCAGTGACTGGTGGGCGCCGGCGCAACTGAACAGCAGCAGGTCGGACTGGAAGATGCAGTGGTGGCGAGTCTCGCTGTAGGCCGGGACCACCGTGTCGGCACTCGACTCCACCGTCTGACAGTCCACGCCGTACCTGAAGGAGGCAATGAAACAAAGATGAGGCTTCTGGTGCGAGGGTCGTGTGTGAAATAAACACTCAAATCATATCTGGTGAAAACACTAGATGAAAGTCTATAATGGCAATAAAAGTGAAGAAAATAATCAATAAAATGAGCACAAATGAATAAAACAATAAACTAAATTAACAAATTTAAAAAATGAAATCAGTAAATATGATCAAATTAATAAAATAAACAAAATTAAGAAAAATGTGGAACAAAACTAAATATAACCCAACTACCATGAATGAAATTAACAATAACAAACAAAACAAAAAAAAAAACCAAACAAAAAGAAAATAAGAAAGTTAACAAAAGGTAAACATTTGATCCAAAAAGGAACACAAATACGGTAGGAAATATGCCACAAAACGCAATGAATAAAAGTAATACAACAAACAAAATATTTCACAAATCACAAAAAATGAAAAAAAAAACAAAAAACCAAAATGAGCAGTAAGTAATAAAATAATAGAAAATGACATCAGTAAATTGAACCAAATGAAAGAAATAAAAAAAGTGACAAACATGAACAAAAACAACAGTAATTCACAAAGAATGGACAGAAATAATGAAGGAAATGAAAAAACAAAAACACAAAATGAACAAATATGGACTACACAGTCAAGTTAAATGAACACGTACTGTAAATCAATCAATAAATAAAAGTCCTGATCCTACATTCTAAAGGGCATATTACATATATTTGTTTATTTGTACACACTACGAGCACACAGTTATTTGTCACCGTTTACACAGACCAATGTCACTGATTGTAGTCGTCATAAAAAGGGTAAATGTTTGCAACTTGAAGCCTCTATTTAAGGGACGACTTCTTTCATACAAGCCTGACAGAATATGATCTACAACACAGTGCCCTCTAGTGGTGATAACCTGATACTACATGTTCATTGTACAACACTGGAGATAAAAAAAAATTCATAAATTTAGATCTGTGCTCTGCTCCCCCCTCCCCCCCCCCATGGCTACATTTCAAATAACGCAAGGCTTTCTTTCTTTCCTGTCCCACCTGGCCAGGTCTTTGTCCTTGTTGAGGTGCTGGAAGAAGGAGGGCTCGCAGAGGAGGTGAGCTTCTTGACAGACCTGCTTACAGGAGCGTCCGGGGTCGGCCATTTTGACCTGCAGCGCGCTGAGAGGAGGCCACATTACCTGACCGTGACAGAAGTCCTGAAAGTGCACACACCACGGAGTCACAACAGAAATACAATATTCGCACTTTGCAGAACATCTCATCATGGACTTTTCACAGTCCATTTGTCACAGTTATTGCTTAGACGGACAAGTAAAATTAAGCCAGTTCAGACGAGAACTCGGCAGTCTACAATCTAAAGAGCCATTTTTAGACAGAAAGAAAAATACATGCAAGTGCACATTGCACATTTTAGCTGCCACACATGGATAAAATTGTTTCTACCTCTCTGTTAATGACAGAGAGATAGAAACCAGGCCTGTTTCGTGAGTTTTTAAAAATAATTCTGTTGAACTACAATTCAAAAGCAATGTCTGATTTTCATTGGTTAATTTTCATAAAATATTTTATTTATTATTACTTTTGTCAGATTCAAGTAATTTCTGTGACCATTGTGGGTTTTTCTGTCATTAACTTGGGTACCAACAACTTTGTCCATATCTGTATGTTAAAATGTATTACTATTTTATTCATTTATAAAATGTAGTTTACTATTTTGGTCATTTGCATTGATTTTGTTCATTAGCTTCTTAATTTACAGTAGTTAAAACAAATCAAGGTACAACACAATAACCCTCATTCTGCTTATCTGTCTGCCAGTATAACTACTAATACATTCAAGTGAAAGTGATATGACCCTGGACTGTGAAGACACAGGATTTGCACATCATAAATATTTAGGAGCCATTCAAGGTCCAATATTTAACAAGTGCAGAAACATTTCGAGGAGGTGGAGAATATGTTACTTAATAGCTTTCTTTCAAGGTCATTTTACATTTTTGCTGAAAAAAAATGTTTCACAAAAATAATTACCAGAGGCAGAGTAATTTTTACTTACTTGACTAGTATAGATATCTGAAAGTTCATGAGAACTTCCAAAATTAAGCTTTGCTATGAATACCGTTTTTATTTTAGTCATCAACTTATGAAGTTAGTCCCTCAGAGCCTTATCAGTTCCTTAATCTTCAATGGGTTGCATTAAAACCTGTCTTTACCTGTTGGGATTAACTTAATAATAGTGAATAGCTTTATATTAATTGTAAGTACATAAAGCATTTAAACTGTTAGAATATCGCTTTAAGTTTTTATGTGGATTTTGTGAGAACTTCTGTGAGAAGTACTGAAAATTCCTTGGTAAATAGATATGAAGTGACTTATGTGTGACTGTGCTGCTTTAATTGCCTCTATCAACCCCTAATGGTATGAATGAAGACAGTATTAATCTGCAGACAGTACCTGGTTCTCTATGAATGCATTGACTCTCTGCAGCATTCCTTCGCAGGTGAACTCATAGGGCAGGTAGGGCTCGATCTGATCACACAAACACAGAACAAACAGACAAATTGGCATAAGTGTGTGTCTGAACATGAAGGCAGAGACGAGAGATCAGCCTGGTGAAATATTAGCCAGCTGTCTGCTCTTTGTACCCATGTCTTTTGAGTCCCGTCGACTCTCTGCCACAGGCTATCGTTTGCAGAGGAGAAACTTCAAACAGCACGAACCAACAACTGAGGGCTTTGTTTGCTGCGTTAAGTCAGTCGCTGCTTTCTCTCAGTCTTTGTGCGACGAGGAAGATGAGGAGGAGAAGAGGGAGGGTGAGTGAGCCAAGCTGGAGCCTGGTAGGCTGCAGCTCACCACCGCTCACAAAGCATATGAGGCTCCACAGCCTTGTCCCATGAACAAAGCCATTGTTCCGACCCACTCGGCGGAGCACAACACGACACGAGGTCCTGGGCCCGAGTTTGAATATGCATGGACCCGACGTTAAGACGGAACTGGAGCTCTCACTTGCTTTTACCATACTTTAACCCATCTTTCTATTTATGGATTCATTTCCATTTGACAATTTGAGAATAATTAGTGGCCAAATGTAAGTCAATCTGATGCACTTGAGTGTTTGCAATATATGCTTCTTCAGAAGTAAATAATGTACCTTTTACTCCATCCTGCATGACACCTTGAGTGAATAAAGTTGCATGCTTTCTGAGATGGTAGGTGAAGAGGTGGCAATACAGATCAGATTCCTAGGAATTCCACGTGATCTGATGTTCACTATGGGCTGATATTATCCCGTCTGCATTAAACCGGTCGCCTAGAGAATCACGACTGACCCCAACTCAGCTGAGTCTGTTCGTCTGGTACACACGACTGAACGTACGTCACACACAGCTGCAGATTGGCTCCATGACTCACGCCTGGTAACTTGCACCATCTATCAACAGTAAACTTGTTGAATCATCAGCACGATTTCTGTCGGGACAACATTAAGACTGAAAAATCTGGGTCGGGAGCCACTGCACATCAAGCATATTTCCAGTTGAGTTGAGACAAGTGAGTGGTGCTTCTCTATGTGCGGCCGGCTTTACACTCTGTATATAGTGTAAATATAACTTTACTATGCCCCGCCTGCTAATGTATTGACATTACTGTTGGTGTGAACGCCATAATTATCCCTGTGTATATGTACTGCCAATTCACAAGCTGAGAAAGGGCGTTAGGTCCAGAGTGAGTATGAAAACTTTGTAGCACTTTCCTATCTTTTCTTTTATCACTTACTTTTTATTCCGCTACCTTGTCTGACAGCTCAGTTATACCCGATTATAATTTCATCCCCTTCCTCAGTTTTTCTGTCATTAAAATGAGGTGTTACTTTGCGAGATGACTTGAAAGTTCTCTCTGTTCTTGAGCTAAATAAAAACCTCTATGTTAAACTTTCATTAATCACTATTCCTCAGTGGGTACCTTTTGGCTGAGGATGGAGCGGATGGCTCTCTCCACTTCTGCAGAATTGTCAATGTCCACTGTCCACACATGGGGTTGACCAATATACACTTCAGCGTAGGGATGCTGAGAGGTCAACTGCAGAACCAGAACAAGGAGAACAAGAGGACAGAGGTGACGGCACAGAAACACAAACAGTCATACATTTAAAATGCATCTGGGAAGTGGCTGTCACCTCTCTCAGCGTGGGTTTTCCCTTGAAGAAGTCAGTGTTTTTGCTGCTTTTGGGAGGGGTGAATTTGGGATTGAGGAAAGCACATCCGTTGGCGATGGCCTCCAGTGGGGCGGGACCCTCGTACGGGAAGGACAAACCCACGAACAACTGCAGAGGAAACAAAATATCAGAGTTGTCCAAATCTATTTACATCCAGACACAGAATAAAATCCCTTCGGGACAGATGGTGATTTATCTTCACAAAAACAACTTACAAAAACAACTTCACATTTCATCACTGTAGTTTTGTTTATGATTTTCTTTCCACTAGCTGCCTCTTCTATTAACATACATTATTCTAGAGACAAGAACAAATCCTCCAGCACAGGCATTAGTTGGGAGCACTATCATTTTTAAACACAGACAATAAAACACAAACCACCAGGATCAGAGTCAACAATAAACAGGCCAACGAAAGGCAAACATGTAAAGACACAACTAGTATGTAGGTCTCCTTTGCAGTGTGAGTACAGATGTGACTGCTAGGATAGCAATACTTTGGAAATATCCAGACAA
>JAQQAE010010665.1:0-13981 GCA_029823295.1 Pseudamia nigra | reverse complement strand
AAAATAAAAATGTGACATTTTTGGATGGTGCGCCTTATAATCCGGTGCGCCCTATAGTGCGGAAAATACGGTAATTAGGTGAACTGGTAACAGGAGCATCTTGGAGAGACAGAACCTGTCAGATGTAAACCAATCTGTGACAAGCTGGGTTAGGGTCTTCAAATTGTCGTACAATTTCAGAAAAATGTTTCTCAATGTAAAATTGAGGAACAAATTGTTCAGAATTTGAAGATCCCATCATCTAGAGTGTATATCATGAAAAGATTCAGTGAATCAGGAGGAAGGTTGAAGGTCAAAACTGGATGCTCATGATCTCCAGGCCCTAAAAGCAGACATGATTCTCTACTAGAAATCACTGCATGGGCTCAGGAAAACTTCCAGAAATCATTCTTCGTGAACACAGTTTGCTGTGCAATCCTTGAATGCAAGTTAAAGAAGAAGTGAACGTGATCCAGAAATGCCACCGGCTTCTCTGGACATTTGAAATGGTCTTATAATATTTTTGTATGATCGCCCAGTCACACAGGTGCTGTCTCTGTGCTTGTCTTCTGGTTGGTGATTCCTCATCTAAAGCCTAAAAGCAAGGTCAGTTTGTGCTATAATATGCATTCAGGAGTTCATGTCAGCCAGAAATGTGCACTACACCGCGCTACATTGCCAGGAGTAAAAGCTTTTTGTGGGTAAGGGGGAAATCCCTCCTGCTGGATTTATGCCTTGCCAGAGCAGACCCTGTTTTAAAGCCAGTTGGACTCAAGAAAGAGAAAAGAAACATAAGAGCAAAAACGGGAGTGAAAGAGAATATTCAACACTGCTGCTGCTGCTGGCCTGAGTGGAAAATAATATGATGTAATAAATGGTATGTCAGAAGCAGACCTGCCCACGACAACCACTGACTCTGCATGTGTGTGTGTGCGTGCTTCATATGTGCATTGAAGCCTGTGCGTTAAAGCCTCTACATTAGTGTTTCCATAACAATTGGCAACTCAAACAAAGTACAGAATCATCAATAAAGACCACTCGAGCTAAGGCGATGCTGGTGTGAACCCTTGACAATATGAGCCTAATTACACTTTGCTGTCTCACAAGACCCTTAAATCAATGCTTCTTGTGAATCCTAAACAACAAAATCAATACAGCTGCATTTCAATGGCCATAATGAGAACCTGAGTGAAAGCAAAGGCTTTAAATCAGCCACATATGGCTCATTCCAATGGGCTAAAAGTTCAGCAAGGTGTGAAATGCATGTTAAATCACAGTATGATCAGTGAACATGTTGTGCTTCTAACATAGTTTTGGTAATCAAATTAAAGTTGCACTACAGTGTAACGGAGTAATAATTACAGCCTATTTATTGTTCTTTATTAGGGAGTTTTTATTAATGACTGTTGTACAAGGGCTCAGCCTCGAGTCAATGTGCAAAAAAGCGTGACTCTGAATGTGTAGGAGCAACATGTACACCAGTGGGGGCCCTGAACTCTCATTTGTGTTAATCAGACTTCACCAAATTGTTTGTGTAATGAAATTATGGTTGTCAGGGAGGCCTGGGGGACATCAATTAAGCAGATAAGCAAATGAAAATAAATCACTTTTTATCAAATGTGCAGTCGCCCGCCTGTGTGTCCGGTAAACACAAGAAAAACAGGAAGTGATTTTGTTCAGAGATACGAGGGTTCATAAATCGCAGTGACAAGCAATAAGAAGAGCGGCTCTATTTGTGGCGCTCTGGGAAACATTGGGAGGAAAGAATACACACTTCCTGTTTAGAGTTGAAGGGTATTTGCATCATTTGTAAATTTGGTTATATGTTTGAAGACTTTTGACCATGTGTATGAGTAATGTCTCTTTAGTCTTTTGAGTTCTCATTTGTTGCATTTTACAGTGTGTTAGGCTTCAAGACAGACCAATGTACAGAATCAGAATAAAATCTTTTAATTATCCAGTTGTTTAATAGATACGTAGGTTATATTTTGAACATTTATCATGCTTAACAAAATAATTAGACCATCCCTCTAATGTAAGGTTTGAGCTACAGCTAACCCAAAAAACAGCATTGGTAGCAAGGAATTTTTAGTGTTTCTGTAATGTTTAATCCACCAGTACGCAAGCTTTAAGGACCTCTGACAAGGAGGTTACGCTGGTGTTTGTTTGTTTGTCTGATAGTTACAGTAGCAACATTACTCAAAAAGTTTTAAACAGATTTTGATGAAATTTTCAGGATAGCTCAGAAATGATCATCTTCTTGCATCTTTTACGTTTTTCTGTCTTTGTATAATTTATATCATTGTCCATTTTGCGCCCTTTGTGTTATTTTGGTCTTTTAGGTCATTTTCATTTTACCTTTTACATTTCCTTCTGCACACGTCATGTTATTGACTTTTTCTATTATTTTTCTTATTGCATCATTCATGTAATTTTTAGCATCTATAACACAATTTGTCTTGTGCCTTCTCTATTATCATCATCATCTTATTGCAACTTGCATCATTGTTTATGTCATTATACACCTTTTGTGTCTTTTACACCATTTTTGTACGGTTTGTTCTTTTTATGCATTTTGTGTAATTTTTTTTCCTTGTTGCACGGTCTTTTACACAGTCTTTAGAACCTTTAGACTTGAAACAAATACTGAAACAATGAACATCTATTGTGACAATTATCGACTTACATAAAAATATTTATTGTGAGAACAATTTTGTCCGTATCTCCCAGCTCCATCTTATACATCCGCACAGTTGTCATCTGTCGTCTGGTTCTAAATAGCCACCCTCCTTGTTCTATTGATAATATGGGTATAAATGGAGGGGACGATGTTTCTGTGTGAGACAAAGATGTCAAAGTAAACAATCTCCCTGACAACATAATGACATAATGAGCCCCGGCCCCACCACATGTTTGACGGTTAAAATGACTTGGGTTCATGTCAAGTCCCACAGGCTCCGCAATGTTGTTACACCCTTAGTCCAAACTGACCAGAGCTGACCCGCAACTCGCCAGCTGCGTAAATAAAAATGCATAAACGTGTAGAACAAGGTCAGATTTGAGGAATGTGTGAAATTTAGGTTCGCGATCCAGTCTGGGCTCGACGACAAGAACTGAAGGTACCGAGCAAGGACATAGGTGTGGTTGAACATCTGTGAATCTTCATATTTTGTGTAATGGTAAATTGTTAATAAATTTGTGCCACCAAAGAATAAAAAAAAAAAAAAAAAAAATCAAGAACATGAGCAAAATATTCAACAAAACGAGCAGAAATGCACACAAAAGCCACAAAATGAACACATCATTCATGTAAAACAACAAAAAGGAATAAAATAATCCTCAACATGAAGAAAATAATCCGTAAAATGAACGGAAATGAACAGAAAAATAATACAATGAACAAAATAATCAAGAAAATGCACAAAAATTTAGCATAATCAGCAACAAAAATAAACACGTGCTGAGGGGGAAGACTCCCTCCCCATCACCACTGAAACCTACACTGATGGTGCTGACATAGGGACATGAACCACTGAGAAGAATTACAGCATAGGTGTGGCAAACGAACGAGTCCTCGGAGGGTAAGAAAAATAGATTTTACTGTAAACTTGATGCATCTGCTGTTCTCGAGGTGTCCACTTTCCAGAAAATCAAGCCATAAAAAGTCTCTTCGGGTCAACACCTCCTAACTACCAGTGATCTCCTCAGGAAACAATAGGATCAATATATAAGGGTGTGTTCAAAGCATTTCTGACGATCCGGAATCATTTTGTTATGTACTCGATTGGTCCATAACTCAAAACAAAAGAAAAGCAATGTGCAGGACTGACGGCTGTTTGCCACACCTGTCTGTTTGATGTGGCAACAGGTACAAAGTGAAGCTAAGGGAGTCGCTTCACCATGATGGACTTCAGAAACAAAAACAACATCAGTTCCAAAGCAAATGATATAGCATATGAAAATGACTGATCACAGATTTTAGAGCCCCGTTTTGGTGCCACATAAATGAGATGTAAAGCGGATATCTGCACATTTCCTGTCAAACATTTACAAGTGACCATGACGTGCTTTTCTGTGTTCTTGGACTAATGTACTGTACCATGTTGGACTTCTTTAGATGGTCATTCTCACTGAATGGGTGGCTAAGGGCTAGGCTAGCTTTAGCCTCCAGAGAAATTTAAACAGCAGATGATAGTCAAAGTCTCAAGATGAAGGGAGCAATATCTGTCAACAGCAGTCCACCTCCTTTGCTCTCATCACACCTCACCACACTTGGCTACAGGAGCTGTTCAGGTAGCCAGAGCAGGGCAGCACCAATAATAATAGTAATAGTAACATTTCTTCACTGTTGATTCGTTTCTTCGAAGCTTGCATTTAACACCAGCCTCCACTGGACTAAAGTTTCACGAGAAACAATGCGCATGGGAAAATTCAAATTCATTCTGAAATTGTTTTTGAGCTATGATGTGTGCAAAGATAATCTAGAGGGAGCAAAGATTAAAATTAAAATCGCTACATCCCTTCTCAACATGTTAACTTAATTCTTACATGTCCATAGAATGTGTATTTTAAATCTCGAACAGAATTAGTGCTTAATACAATGACAGTGGACAACTTTATGGATGAGAAATGACATCTGGATGAATTTGACCTTTTGGCTCTTAGTGAATCCTGGTGGTTCTGATGTTAATGTTCTTTAGTGTTTTCAATGCTCTTTTTTCCTCATTAAAGTATCAGTTTAGACACCATTTATCTGCAGTACTATTTTAAAAGTATTGTCATAGCACATGAAAATAACATACAGAATTCAACTTTAGCTCCAAGTGGACATATCCTTTCACAAATGATTACATCGAATTACCAGAACGTGTCAACAGAGATGAGAAAAGCATCTACCAGATCATGCATCCATGATTTCTCTGCTATGCTTCACGTCTCTTTTCCATCATTCTTGACCACAACTTGGAACATGTAGCTCTTTGTTCTTCTCATCAACATGCAAATCCACATCTTTAGAAGAAGAATAAAACTAAAAACGATCAACTTTGGTGCGACTCCAGAACACCAAGGATGTTCCTTCCTATTTCTATTAACTAGACATGTTCCTTCTCTCTAACGTACAGTCAGACCTAGTTACAGTAGCAATTACTAGTGTTCAGGTTAAGATTAATTGAATTACTGGGTGGCTTCCCTGCTCTCTTCTGTGGGCATATCCATCATGGCTGGCACACAACACACACCCTTTATCACCCTCTTCCATCTTTATGTAAAAAGATGTAGGCTGTGCTGTTGCACTCCATCTATCAATAAACGGCTCCGGAATGGCAAACTCATTTTCTAACACATTCCTCTGTTTAATCAAGCAATCTGGAGGTGTGGTTAAAAAAAAAAAAAGCAAGTGGGGCGCAATAAGTTAAAACCTGTGCTTTGTGACAGTCTGATATCGGTGTTATGTTTCAAACTGGTAATTTGTGAAGAATTTGTAGAGAAATCCTTTTTTTATATCATTGTGAATGGCTGTTTTGTGCTACGCGATCATTCAGTTTTGAAATACAATAGACTTTATGTGAAGCATTTGTTTAAACAGCTGGAATTCTACTTGAAGGACCAGGTAGCTTTTCAAAACCGCACATGCAATGGATCTGCAGTGCTTCTGTTTGAATAAAATAACTCTCAAGGCAGATTAAATGCCACTCTGTCATTCTCTCTCCATTCACCACCTCCATTATTAGCTATTTTAAAAATTGTGCAGGATTTCTGGTCATGGTTTATAGTGCTGCCAAACCTTAATCTTCAACATGTTTTATTTCACTCATCGCTACCATGCGACTTTGTTCATCATCTAGCAGGAATATGGAGAATACACTGGATGTAGAAGTGCTGAAAGCTCAAAAATAACATCTGAAGGAAATAATGTGTTGGCCTCTTTGTTAGCCATGCCAAATATGCCGGTCCTACATTTCAGACTCCAAGTGCCACACACACAAAATTACACATTAGGATCTGAAGCTTTGCTGCAGTGTAATTCTGTTTTTGTGTGGAGACAGAGGTTGGGCAGTCACATAGAGGTTGTGCCTGAGGTGCCGTCTGCCACGGCCTCTGCCCATGTGTGCAGAGCAGACGCTGCCAAAGCAACTGGCACCGGCCATGCCCCGATGGAGCAAGAGAAAAAGGATGTTCAATGCCATCCTATCACCACACGGGCAGCTGCAGATAGCGCACATGGCAAGTCTGTCAGACCATGCCTTTAAGCAAAGAGGCAAAGACACACCAAAAGGGAATGATTCTATGTTTTGGCCGGGACGCAGAATAAAAGGCCCTTGAAAAAGACAGAGGACTTTCCTGCTGAGCGGACAGAAGCAAAGCGTTGGAAAGATGAACCTCCAACTTCCTTGTGTAGTAAATACTTAACTGATTTTTAATTTTACAGGGATTTGAAATACAGGATGGAGATATGTGCCAGAGAAAAATGAATATGGAGCAAGAGTAACATAACAAAACACTACTGCTGGAATGGAAAATGGAGGACCCAAGAGGAGAGAGCTTCCTTCTTTTTATTGGTTCCCAGGCTTTCCATTGCTCTGCTTCTCCTTCTCTTTGTCTGTCTCTGTCTTTTCTCGCTTGTGGAAAATGCAGAGGGCTCTCTGTCCTGTGATAAAGCTGTTGTCTGGAAGATGGGAAAGAGAAATTTATCATGATGAGGCGTCGGCTCACACTGCCAATCCGCACCATTGAGGGCTGTAACACATACACGCTCCATCGATACATCACTTACCAAACTCTTTTGTGCCCAAGTAACATGGGTTTGGCTGTACAGTTCTAAAATCCTAAAGCATTCTGGCAAATTCTCAAAATGGTCCTATGTGTGAATTTTGGAGGCTGTCTAGCGGTTTGTTTGGTTCTGTTCAATGAAAAAAGAGAAATGCTCCAGTCTAAAGCTCCTTCTTAAACGTGGCTCTGGTGCCAAATGATAGGGTTACAGTCATTCATTGTTTGTGCAAGGATAACACTTAACTTCCATCAACCTTGGACTGCCAAGAACACAATCTCAAAACACTGAAGAACAGAAATATTGTACAAGAAGAAAATTGCTAACATGTTTTTCCTTTTTTCATTTCAGTCATTCTACTTGTAAAGTGCCTGAAGGGAGGACGGCTGTGATGTTAGAAAACATTACCTGGCAGGGTTCCACGGAGCTCGAGCAAAATAAACATCACCGACATTCACAAGTATGACTTGAAAACCACTAAACCAGTTAAGGTCTCCAGGTACATCGCATCAAATATGACTCTACGGCTAGTGGCTTTGAAAGGTCACATCTCAAATTCTTCACTTCAAAAACGATGACAGACAGAATCACAATACAGTGCACTTTCACCGTGCAGTGTATTTTTGTACAGTCAATACACAATGAAAAAAAAAATGACCTCAAGTGCTCCTTTTGAAATATGAATCCCAGAATAAATGCTTTATAATGTATGGCCTAATACCTCATAAAAAGTCCAACAGCTGCTCAGCTGAATGGGTCTAAGATATGCTCGGGTCAAACAGCCTGCTCACTAGTGTACACAGAAACACAAAAGTGAATAAACAACAGAATCCTAGAAACAAGAGTAACCCGACTCCAATGTTACAGTACCATCTGTTAGCACTGTGAACTCTGAGGGTGGCACAATCTGAGGCAGCTGACTAGGTGACCCTCCTGACCGTGATCAATCACACTCGCTTTCCGCACATGTTCATCAAAGCTCTTTGAGTTCTCGATCCTTGAGGCCTGAAATATTCTTCCACAGGTAGCCTGTTGGCTTCCCTCCTTTTGCTAGGTTGCGCGAAGACAACAAACCGCTCTTATTTTAGCTGTGTCAGGTGAATACGTCAGGTGTGAGCGTCTGGTGGAGATCCAGGTGGTGTCTGAAGAGCAGCCTGCACCTGCTGCCTGTCCTCACCCACCCGTCGGGGGGCAGATTCCCAAGATGCCTGAGGGCAGCTGCTGACAGACATTACTGCAGATAGTCCCCGTGCTTCTATCCACCTCCCTTGCACAGGGCCTCCTAGGGTCAGCTGCTGAGGGCATGCAAAGATATCAGTGGGGGTGGCAGGGGTCAAGGAGTGGCTGAGGAGGGGACTACACTCACTGATGGGTTGCATGCCTTCAGCAGGAGGTGAGGGTCCCCGTTTTACAATTACACCACACAATAATCACTTTCACAGCCCAAAGGCAGCTCAGAGATCACGCTCCGGAGGTCTCAAGTGATCACGCCATGTCCGCTGTGTGTGTGCCCTCTACAACCCCACCCTTTCCCTTCTGCTGGTCTATACTCCACCTGCCACCACAAAACCGGCTTTTAACTTGGATAACATAAGCAATGTCAACTTAAAATTGCTGTGTGAATTTGAAGCAAAGTTTTTAATTTAGCCAAAAAGGAAAAAAAAAAAAAGTTAGCCTCGTTTCCATCAAAAGGATAAGAAATAATAGACTCGGTTGAACAGGGTTGTCTGTTCTGTACTGTATCAGACCTGCAGTCGACATAATACGCGACGGCAATAAAGAGAGTAGAAAAACTGGCAGTTGTGACCCAGAACTTTATTCATGGATGAGCCACTGAACCTCGACTGAATCAGTCAAGTACTAATTTTTCTAATCTCTGTAATATGTGAAAGTTTCAACATATTGCTACTATAACAGTAAAATCCCACATCTGTACCAATTTTAGCCAACACTGTTTTTTTCTGACATAAAAATAAAATTCTTTACAGATTTGAGTCACCGACTAGTGGCAGCTTACTTCAAAAGGAATTTAAAGTCAGAAAATGATGCAGTAACTGGATCCATTTCTGTTTACAATACCTGCAGGTCTTCACATCAAGTGTTTGTCAAACTTGTTTAATATGATATATTGGTACTTTGTAAGAATTTTGACTTGGAGAGATGCTGATAAAAATGGTTCGTTTCTAGGTCTCAATGAGTCGATCACGTTTTTGCTTTCACACACATACCACAAACATTTCTGCAGATGCAGCTTGTGTTTCTGGATGAAATGGGCATATGCAGGGAAGCAGGTGGTGAAGACCAAACTATTTTCAATCCAAATGTCTATTTAAGACTCTGAGGAACATGTCATTCCTGTATTTCTAGCCAGGTTACATTCAAGGGCAACAGCAAGGGCCAGATGTACATGAGAAGTGCTTATGGTTTACATACTCACACATAAACACAGCCACAGGCCTCCGTTAGATTTGACCTGAGGTTTGACAACGTGGAATAGACCCACAGCAAACATGCATACATGACATAACTGGATTTTGTATATTTTTAGTGCAGGCAACGGTTTTCACCAAATGTCTTGTAAGACCAACGTAACCATCTTATATGACATAGAAGTGAAGTTTTCAACAGTTACTTCATTATTGATGTCTCACCACTCCCATTCAGAGTTGTGTCATGGTTTCCACCGCTCTTCCAAACCGCTTTAGATTCAGAATGAAATATCAAGCAGCAGCAAACAAAGCCAGAGTTTAAACTGTGCCATCCTTTTCATTGACACCCACTGTGAACACAGCCAAGACATGAAAAAACTTGGAAGTTGACCTCATTTCAAAGGCTGAAAATTCAACAGCTTTTCACTGTCTCGTCCAAATTTAGGCGCTTTTTCTTCCTTTCTTTTTTTAGCGTGGAGACAATGGAGTCGCATCAACACATCTGAACTACTGGAAACAACTTGAAGAAAAACAGTTTCCACCAATTCAAAGAGTGCACAGGATTATGTGCCACTGCATTTGAATATTAGCAAAAATCTATGCACAGTATTACCACCTGTATAATTAAATCCCAGTTTTATTTCCATTACAAATTTTACTTTTAAATATAGCTAGTGTCACATACAGAAAATTAATATAATTCATATTTGAGCACGCACTTTTTCCTCACTCATATTTTCCAAGTATTGCAGAGATGAAGACAAAAATGAAAGGACAATCTGATGAAAGGTTCCTCTAGATACACCAGGCTTAACTTTCAGTGCTGGTTCATTAAATAATGCAATGCTTATTGCCAGATTTAAGCCAACAGGCACTTGTTTGTCCTAGATATTATTCTGCTTTTTAAACGTGTTTTAACGGACCAGAGGTCAAATATCTGAAGCCTTAACACAAATGCCTGAAAAAGGAAAGAGGACTGCATGTTCTTCCCTCTACTTAATATAGCTGTGCTTGTGTGTGGCGGAGCTGGCGGCACAGGGCCCTTGTGTTTAACAGGTCACACATGTTTTTATGAAGGGTAATTAACCTATTAAGGGATCTGATGAAGCCTAATCCAGCTGGTCTGCAGACATCAAACAGGGCCTGCACCGTGGTCTAGACAGGTGAAAGCTTGGTGTGCAGTAACCTAAGAAGGGCCAACACATAATACTGACTACTCTGCGGTCCAGACCTCTGCTTTACTTCACAGTGTTTGTGCTTGACCTCCTTGTTCACTTCGAGTGTCCATTTCAACAACAAAAGCCTAACAGGTTGTGTGTGATTATACAGATACACCGCTGAGAAATGTGTCGTGAAATGTAACACTGAGTGGCTGGGCAATTGGACTGGGTGCTGGTTTCCTGTTTAACAATAGGCTTGAAATTACCAAGACTTCACAACAGGGACTTTGGAAAAAAGCCTCTGGCCAAAGGGTGCTCAGCGAGTAAAAACAGGATTCAGAATTAGGCAGATAAAATATGCTATTTTTACCAGTGATGGACTGGGTTTGCAAGATGGTATCACGTCACTTTTCAGAGTTTGAAAGAAAAAGACACTACAACAAACTAAAAGGTAGCGATACTTTTTTTTATTGTGTTTGCTTAAAGGAGACGTCCTTCCTATTTTAGCACAAAACACATCTTGGGTGACTAAAAATTAAAGCTGAATTATCAGTACTCTCACCTGAAGGAGAACAATAAGATACAGTCCCTTGTTATAGCTAGATCTAAGACTCAAACCACCAAAACCTGATATCCTGGGATAATATGCCAGTGAGTCTACACGATGGACTCCATGGCACAGACAGGAAAAGCATGTGTTCAACAGCAGCTAATTTACATGCAAAGTGACAGAAAAAGCCCATTTGAGAAAGCGCTGAAACTTAGAAGTATATGGACAAACTCTAAATTCTACGTAAATGCTAGACTTATAGGCGCTGTCTACGATGTGGGGAAACTATCTTGGTAGCCAATTGTTGGTGGCGGACCAATATAAATGAATAAATAGGCATCCTGCCAGTCAATTCAGCTTACAGCCTCACAGTTGGCAAGCTAGTATGTCTGGATTTTTTTAACGTGTACCAGATGTTGAAGGAATCTAAAATGCAGGCTGCCTCTCCTCAGTCATCCTCTGGTTGGATAAGCTGCAGCTGCTAGCTCCACAGTAGCTACTGCTACGGCTGTTTTCAACTTTGCAAATGAGTGCATGAGTTCATGCGCCTATGAGGTTGTAAGCCGTGTTGACTGGCAGGTCACCCGTCTAATCATTTACAGCAGACTGCTACGAACGATGGGCTACTAGCTACTTTCCCAAAATTGTAGACTGCACCTTTAAAATTAAGTTTTTAAAAAGGATACGATATGTATCCTTTAGCACTAGAGCAGAGAACAGGTGTAATCAAGTTGCATCTTTTTTTTCAGCTGTTCATTACTATGTCTTCATAAAATATTGAACTGCCAAACCTATAACTAAAACATGGAAGGATCCTCAGATTAACCACTGATGATGTGTCCTAAATTTTCAAATGACAGTCCTTGTATACCCTAAAGTGAAGAAAAACCAAGCTAAACAAGGTGATGCAAACCCACTCAAGGTAAGTTCTATGCTGAACCAAACAGGTCTGCAACACCTCGTCCTATTAAGTAATCAGATGAAAAATAAGGACATTTTTATCTTAGCTATAGCTAAGATAAAAATCCTTCAGTTCCCCTCAAATGCACTGAAATAATGCCTTTTTTTTTTACATTTATCTGACCTTTATCTAACCACACAAGTCATTGAGAACACAATTAGCTGTTATGAAAATTCTTCTTTAGTACAGCATGTATTTGTAAGTAAGCATTTGTACTGCATTACAGTCAGTTGCATGTGACTGATAAACACGTGGTAAAATAGTTTTACTCAAGTTACTGGACCTAAAAGTGACGTTAAAAGTTGAAGGCTACTGTACCAATGGTTCATTCTCTGACACTTGAGCAGACTCATAACTTTTACCCCTCTCCATAAATTAAACATTTTTTACATCACAGCTTTGGGTGTGTGACCGATTTTTAGGCAAGTTGATGGAAATTCTCATAATAAGTCAGACAAGTGTAACTCCACGAAAGCTGGAATTAGGCTGGAGATGTTGCCACGTCACATTAAGAGCTTAGAGGTGTTAAAGAATGTTCCACACATTCCCACTGGGACAGAGACGAGTGATTCACGCGCAGGACACATATCAGACTTGACAATAAACAAAGAGTCTCCAGAGACGGAAGCTTTCACGTTTAAAGTAGTCACCGCTTCTAATGAAAGAACGGCATAATTCAAGTAAATTGGACACAGTGATTAGTCACAGAACAGCTGGGCTTATTTTGCACAATGATCAGCAGGTTGTTTTTTATATTATTGTAAATGTAGGAACGTATGATTGACTAGAAATACACTACTGTGACAAAATTCTGCTTCTCCACAACTTAGGGTCAGGGCCCAAGCGGCTCATGGAAAGGTTTAATTTAAGCTGCCGAGTGTCTGAGTAATACACATAATCCAAAAAATGACATGAATTATTTTTTCATTAAAAAAACAAAGAGTTTAGAAAGTGCTACGTGAAATTTGTAGGAGAGGCCTCAGTAACAAAGACAAAACTAGATGAAATAAGACAAAAACAAAAAAAATAATGCAGCAAAATTTAAAAGAAAGTAAAAAACGCAACACAATGCAACAAGACACGAAAACACGTGACTAGATGAAACCTATGCACGTGTCGCAGCAACACAAAAATGAAATAAAAACAATAGAGAACGAGAGAAAGACAGAGCGAGAGCGAGAGACACAGAGAGAGAGAGAAGTCAGGCCCCTTCTGATTTTTGAACTTCAGGAAAAAAAATAAAAATAAATAAAAAATAAATTAATAATAATAATAATAATAATAATAATAATAATAAAAAATCGCAATACATGTACCGGTAGTATTCTAATCCCCACTGAGTTATGGCACCATTTATAGGAGGGATGGCTCACGCCTTTCAAATATTCAAATAGTCCAAAAATTACAAAAAAAAAAAAAAATTTTTTTTAATGAATGCAACTTTCGTGCCAACCTTAAACAAAACGTTCAGTCTCGCTTTTAACAGCATCTGGTAGTAACGTGGTCGGGGGCGACTACACGTCCCAAACAAACCATTGGGTAAATGTGTGGCGCTGTGGAACGTGGCGAGATAAGATACTACTGCTGAAACCAAAAAGTATGTAAACAGTAGATGTCCAAAAGTAGTGTGTGGGTGTGTGTGCATATGTGTGTGGAGCGTGCTCAAAAATGAACAAATGACAATGAAATGCAGTGCAAACTCTGACAGGTCAAACGGGCTCATCATAAACCTACTGCACCTCAGCCACGCAAAACAAAGCGACAGAAGGTAAATCCACAGCTCAGCTGTCAATCAAGACAGAGTAAGATAAAGAAAGACCATTATTGAGCGCTTAAAGAGGAAATTCCCCATTTAGTGGTTTATGTTTCGTGTCAGCGGCGTGTGTTTTCTTGGAGGGGGATACATTAATAATTGATTAGTTACCCACAATAATCAGTTTTTCCTTGAAATGCCGATCCCTAATTTACACGTATGAAGTCTGTGAATTTTAAAGTTCACCTTGCAAGTCAAAAAAGCAGCAGGTTGTTGTAAAACTGTTGAGATATGAAACTGTAACAATAAAACAGTAATTACATACATACAAGAACAAACTGTCTCTCCAAAATGGGTCCAGAGCTGCTGAAGAATCTCTG
>JAQQAE010010664.1:0-13981 GCA_029823295.1 Pseudamia nigra | reverse complement strand
GATAACAACTGATTCGGATACAGGCCGTGACGCTGGAACGGATTATCGTCGTTATCTGAGGCACCACTGTATATATATTCTGCAACATATATTCTAAAACCACGAAAAATACTTTTGGTTCACATTTACCTGCTCAATGTTGGGCTTTTCAAAGGGGGGACTCCCCAGAGACCCCTCGACCACTGGTTGGCTCATCTGCAGGATACATTTCCTCAGCAGCTACAAGGCAAGACAGAAAAATAACCCTCGATTATTCAACGATGAACCGGCTGTGCTGATGACACGGTTTAAGAAGAGGAGTCCTCTGCTGATATGTTTTACCTTACAGCAAGTGTAAGGTACACTTTTGTTTACCTTGAAAAGGTAGAAGTAGACCTGCTTGGTATCAGTGTCTTCCTCTTTGTGCACAGACATAAAAAGGTTCTCGACATCCACCACCATCCCCAGCAGTCTGTTAATCTCATCCTCTGACACATTCTCCAGGTGGGAAACATGATCAGCTGCAAACAGGGCTTCATGTTTATACAAACATTCAAGTCAAGTGTAAAAGAAATGAGTTGTAAAACACCATGTTAGACAGCAGAAGTGGGTGGTAGATGGGGATGGGGGTGTGGGAGTGGGTTAGTTGGTACCCAGAGCATGTCCACAGCTGCGGCACGGCTCGCTCAGACTGGCCGCTTGCTGTTGCAGGTCCATACGGATGGCTGTGGGCGGATTTGGGTTTTTCCATCCATTGCACTTACATGTGTCATTAGCCTGATAGTAAGAAAAACACAGGTTCATATTAAGCGTCTCCAACGAGACGTTGCTTTCGGTCAGTACGAGCCAATGAATGACTACCCGGTTAAGCTAGCACACTACAAACGTATCTTTGAAGGTGTTTTGTGCCTAATACAACTTAACCGGAGACTAAAGCGCTTGCTAGCTGTAAGCTAAAGTTAACGAGCAGGATGGGTGAGTGAGCTGCTGTTTGTGTTGATGAACGTACGGTTCTGACTCACGGACACACATGCTAATACTACGCGGTTAGTGCTTTGTTGTGGTGAACTTTGGCTAGCTATGCTAGCTACCTTGCATGCGGAGAATACGCCAAGTTTCTCCAGCTTTTTCGCCCGTGGGGAAGCGCGCATTTGGGCTTTCTTCTGGCTCGCACGCTGTTGTTGGCTTAGTCCCGGTCTGGCCGGGTCACTGCTGCCTGACCCGGAGCCTGCCGCGGCAGCACTGGACCCAGCCGAACCCGCTGACTGGGCTTGGAGAAGCCGGGGTTGTAAGGCCTGCGCCGCCGGGTCCGACATGTCCACGCTGCTACTATTCTCTGCTCCCGTTTAGCTCTGTGGGTTAGCCCGTATGCCGCATTCAGGCGCTCTCTGTAAAAACGAGTTTCACGATGAACACCAATGTTTAAAACTGAAAAATAATTCCATTTAAATGTCAGGTTGATGTTTTAAAACAAAAGAGGAAACGTATATCACGCACGGTGCCCGAATTTTTTTTCGTAGAGGTCCCGCCTTTCAAAACAACAGTTTAACAACAAAAATATATCAACAGTTTGCTGTAGCAGGCATGATTTGTGAGCATCATCAAACAGGCTCCTCTAGGTCTGTTACATCATAATAAACAGTCACCATTATTTCTGCTTGTATTTAATAAATTAGTTGAGTGCGTTGTCGCACCGCTAACCTCATTAAAAAGTTTATTTTGGTTACATTTACCGGAAGTGTGAGACAGCTGTCACGAGGCGCCTCCTAGTGGTCACCGCCGGTATCGACAGCTGTCTAGGTCACGGCTATAATTAAATTCCACACATTATATAATTTCATTTAGAGCAGTAGTAAAGTTTGCGCTTAAGCTGAAAAATGTATCATATCTTCAGGTTTGTTTTAAAACGACAGGGGTGTTTATAGTATGTTAAACACTGATACATTGCCCTCTCCCGGTCACATGTAGAAAATGCACAGAGGTTTGACGTAAATAAACCGTTTAACGCAAAGGAAAGTACATGAAAACGTCCACACTGATTATCACTTACCACTGGTATTTTCATTCGTTCTCAATTAGCCCAGCACGGCACGCTGAATTAAACAACCAACACACCTGCTTTGAGTACAAACTATTTGTACACTCCTTCAACGACCTAACGCTGAGGGCGGACACTTGAACGCATCACACTTTGCTGACAATTGTGGGTAATGTAGTGTTTTATCTAATAAACTAAGAAACACAAATATCCCACTCTATCAATTATGTAATGACCAATTCTGGTGCTATGAGTTAACATCTGACGTCATATTATTAATGTTTATAGAAACATACAAACCTTAGACATGTCATTGTACCGTTTACAGACTTGTAATGAGCATGTCATACACACTTCTCAGTCTTTCTGTTCAACAAGAAAACAGATGTACGAGCACAGTATCGAAAAATCACTAGAAAATTTACAATATCTGAAAAGATTGCGTGGGCTTGCTGACTGAAAATAGCCGAACTTGCTGAAAAAGTTCAAGTGGGCATCAGAGGATGGAATGAACATCAAAGAATCAAAGGCAGTGCAGTGTTGGCAATGTAGTCACCAGCATTCCATTTGATTTCTTTCATTTCCGATGTGATTTTTTTAAAAACTAAATCATTTCAAAACTACAAGCGATGGATTTATGAAAATTCCCAGAATGTCCCAGACAAATTTGATGTTTTAGCATTTGAATGGTGTGAATCAGGCGAAAACTGCGGGAGGAGACGCAGTCCAAAAAGGGGCAGAATAACAACTAGAAAATTGTCCATCTCTGAAGAGATTGCAGAGTCAAAATAGTTGAACTATGAAAAACCTATGGGGAAAAAAAATTGTCAAAAATGCTTAATTTAAATATTATAAAGCTTAGAATTATAAAAAGCTATAGCAGAGATGTCCTGAATCAGCTGAACAATGTGAAGTCTGAATTGGACAAATAAAATTATTCCACTTCCGTACATTTTAAAACTAAAGACAACAATAATGGGATCGCTGAAAGACTCAGCAATCCCACTCATAACTAGTGAAAAGAACATTAGTGGGTAAAAATCAGAATTCAAAGTGACCTCCACTCCTGTAACAAAAAAATGGTCCATAAAAATGCATAGCTTAAAAGTTTAATGTATCAGGTTAGTGCAGTAAATATCCTACTGTACGATTAAACATTTCAAGATGCGTTATTTCAACGGGAGGTCCACATTAAATGCATGCCACTTTTGGTCTGAAATGTTTGCCATTTAATGTGGCCTACATATTTCCTAAACATTCTGGTTTCATCCTGATGCAGAGACTGAGAAAAACATGTGTGATCATTATAACCCTGCTGAAACAACAAACATAATGATGGCCTTTCACTTCAGTCCAATGATGCAGGCGTCACTTTCTACACTGTTTGAGCCTACACTTAAAAAAAAAAAAAAGCTGGTACACAGAAAACATTAAATGACTAAACAGGCGGGAAAAAAAAGATACCTTCCTCTTATTTATTGGTAAAATTACATTTTCTCTCTTTGTGTCCATGATCACACCATCCCTCTTAATCCCCCACCAACCGACCAACCAACCAACCAGCAGCGGCTGCAGTGCAGGTGTGGTTGCGCTCGGCTGTTACCGTTGACAACGCTGCTGAGACCAATCCCTCCCTGATATGAAAGATACAAATAAAGAGAGGAAAGAAAACAAAAAGGAGGCTGAGGATTTCAATTCACAAAGATGATGAGACAGAACCAGTGCATTTTAATACCATAGAGCTTCAGAAAAAAAATTAAGACATTAAAAAAAAAAACCCATCACAAAATAATTAAGGTTGACAAAACATGTAGCGATCAGGAAGATGGTGTTTTGACGGTACAGTAGCTACTGATTAATTATAAACTTGAAAAGTCTGATACAAATACAGCAATATGCTTTCGATACAGTTGTGATTTTGGTCGAGAAAACTAATCTTGCCGCATGTATTTGTCACTGTACACTGATGATTCAAAAAATTACATTAATGCTAAAAATTACTTATGGGTGATAATGTTAAGGTACTAGTTACTGTATATATGGTATGAGAACACAGATTGATGATAAAACCTTATGTAGTCAAGGCTTTAAAATTATTCTGAACAGCCTGTGTCAAAAGAAGAACAGTGATGACAATAACAATGTAATAATCCAATCTACACAACTCGAGAAAGAAGGAATTCTGCCCGTTCCCGTTCTCCACTTGTGAACCTTCTCTCTTCATCTTCCCCAGATGGAGAGAAAAGTGAAGGGTCGCCGCACGCACCTGCCACTCACTCAGATTCGAGTTGTAACAGCGTCATGTGACCGACGGAAGAAATTTACGGTGCGAGACAAAGCTGGGAGAAGAAGAGAAAGAACAGGGCTGACGAGCCTGGTTTTTTTTTTCCCCCTCTAAACAAATACAGAAACTAAGGTAAGCAGGGTGACCCCATTGGTAATGACTGATCTTTTTTTTTCCTCCTTCCATAAATAGGAGGCATTTTTCCCCTAATGTGACGTCAGGTGTCCATCAGCAAAATCATGGATTGGCAAGTCCCGGGGTTAAAACATGATTCTCTTAAGCCTGTTGGTTGAATTGTTTGTTTGTTGGTTCGTCGTGGGAACCGCCAGTGGGGTCTGGCAGTTTACTGGCCAGTCGTCTCGTTTGTCAAACAGTTAATTTGTGCCGTGTTGCTCGGAGGATCGTTTGCCGGACTTCGCCTTCGTCTGGCCAATGGGACAATGTTTGACAGCTGGCTAATATCTGGTCTGGTTGATCGAAGCTGTAGATTGGTCGGATCAGCTGACTCGTCGTGCTAGTTCCCGGCCCCGCAACACTGGCCGCTTCTGCCCTGCGGCGCGGCTTCCTGCAGGTCCACGCCGCCTCTGGCTCGTCCAGCGGTACCCCCGCCACCCTGAGGCTCGTTCTTAGGCAGCTTCTTGGCTGTTTTGGAAAAGGAGTGCAGAGGGTTTATTTCTCAGCTGTGTTGACACCCATCAAAAGAGCAAGTTAGGCAGACTTCTACATTACCTGGAATTTAATACCTGGTTCACGTTATGGGAATTGACAACGCTGAAAACTGGTATTAAATGCTTGATTTACCAGAAGTATCTCCCTCAGAGATAATTAGTTCCTTTTATAAATGCCAACAGGTTTTTTTCCTTGTAGTTGAATCCACTGTATCAAACACTATGTATGCTCCCAGTCACAAGCGTATACACACAATCTCCATTCTGTTTTTTTTTTTAAATCATTCTCAAAATTATACATTCATACTGAAGACATCCAAACTATGAAAGAACACTTATTTGCAGTTTCTGAGGCTGGTATTTCTAATAAAAAATTATTTATATTTCAGACTGTCCAAAGAAGCCACATTTAGCTTTGATGACCGCTTTGCACACTCATGGTATTCTCTCAATTTGTGCCATTCCTTGCCTTCTTACTGTGCTTTAGACCATCAGTTCTCATGCAGTAGAAGGGTGGACACAGAGTCAATCTTATTAATGCTACTACAACTACTACACAAATCCAAATTATGGCAAGAAACTCTCAGTTAAGAGAAAAAGAGTCTTTCATTACTTGAAAAAAATGAAGATCAGCAAATCTGAAAAATCTCAAAAACATTGAATGTGTCTGCAAGTGCAATCGCCAAAACAATCAACCACTACATAAAACTGGCTCCGACTAGAATTACCAGCCTCAAACTGACAATGTACAACACCCCAGATAGCGTTACATAAATGTAAGACATGTTCTGCGTTGTTAAACATCCTTTTGGTTCCTACATTACTCCATATGTGTTCTTTCACAGTTTGGATGTCCTCACTATTAATGTACAATGTTGAAAATAATAAAAATAAAGAACAAAAAAAAAAAAAAAAAACAGAAGTAGAAGGTGTGTTCAAATCTTTGACTGGTAGTGTACACAGTCTAGCTTTCACACACCTCAATCACAGGCACACGTTTTTCTGTCTCGATGCCATGTTCACAGATGCTACAAATCTCTCCAAGTCTGTTTTCCACTCATAGAAAACTGATAAGGAATCAGTGGTGTTTTTTTTACAATCAGACCAATAATAATAATTGATATTATAATTGATATAATTCAGTGACATTTCTAATCAAGACAGATGTGTAAATTGTCATAGAGCTGCAGAGTTTGCATTATTGGTTCCATTTTGTACGTTTGTTGAATGTTGCAGCAGTTTTGCTTCCCATTTTACTTCAAACACATTCAAAAACCAGACTGAATTTATGCAGTTTTTTTCCAACTTCCTAATCTGCTCCAAGAGCTCCGACATGTCAAAATTATACTAAAGGCTCCGTGTGAAATTTGATTATGATTGATACAGTTCAGGTCAAAATTATTAGTCCCCCTGAAGGAGGATTGTTGATGGACACAAAACAGGAGAGGGATATGCAAAGTTATCAGAGTGTTTCCAAGTGCCCAGAACTTGAGTGAGAAGCATGGGAAACATTCGGAAAATAATCTCATTTTCATAGAGGGGCAAATAATTTTGACCTCAACTGTATCTTACAGTAAAGCTGCAGTTGTGACAAAATGAACTCTCCATAAGATGACCTACAGCAGCCATAAAAAGTCTCTTGTTAGAGTCAGTGTTGGTTTGATCGGAATGGCTTTTTAAGTAAGGAGATGTTAACCCGCAGTATATGCCGACACCCCCTACCATCGAGTAAAAACAGTAAGACGAAGGCCATTTTGATGTGAGGTTACATACAGCGTGTATGTGCTGCCAACATGGCACTTTGCTGCATCAACACAATCCCGCTGTTATCTCTTAGCCACCGACAGGCCTGCACAGAGCTGCCCCAGGTCTGATACAGACAGGATACCACGAGCAGGAAAAAAGGTTAAGTGCCCGTGAAACTGCAGCTGTTGCTCTAGGATTGAGCAGGTAACGCTGTATCCCTGCTCCCTTCAGCACCGTCCCATTTGGCATGAAGTCCCACCAGCAGCAGCCAAAGATGCAGAAAGTAAGGTGGTGCCTGCAGGCAGTGTCCAAGCCTCTTTGTCCCGGTTCTCAAATAGAGACTGCAACACTGTTCTACAGTTAAGTCGCTGACCTCTGTGAAAGGCCGTGTCTATGAACCATTACAACACATTCTGAGCTACCATTAAAAAACAGTTCAACATAGTGACTCACTTGGCCAAGGTCACAAAAACACAGCAATTCTCATTTTCATGCGTTTCCACACTAATGAAAACACCTTTTCCATTTGTTCAATTAGATCCTTGTAAATCCCCCTAAATTCCATACACTGGACATTTAAAGGCATTTTTGGGTCTAAAATTCACATTATTGGATTTTAAACCTTTTTATGACTTTTTAAGCACCTCCAGTAACCCGGTAAAATTACTGTTCCACTGTGCGGAGGATCACATACCAATAGCGATAAAAATCTCATTGACATTCATAGCAGTCTTAGCAGAGGTCTCCATGAAGAGCAAGCTGTTGTCGTCCGCATATGCTTGTGCTTCCTAAACAAACAGAACAAATACATTATATTGTGCATATTTTATGTAATGAGCTTATATTAAAATCAATGCAATGGTGTCTTTACCTGGAAATCTACATTTCTCTTGTTGGCCAGGTCTGCCTTGTTACCTGCCAGGGCGATAACGATATTCGGACTGGCTTGTCGCTGGAGTTCCTTCACCCAGTTTTTTGCACGTGTAAATGTATCCTTAAAAAAATAAAAAAAATAATGACATGTACTGTCACAAGACTGGGCTTTTAAACTTTAAACAACCGATTCAAGTTATAAATGTTCCATGACTGTTAACAGGAGAGCAAAGGTCTGCCTCTTGAATGAAACAATCATCAACTGCTGGAAGACAAGGGTCAACGAACAAATGACATAAGTCTGTGCAGAGTCTTGGCTGACGTCCTGCAACTTACTGTGTTGGTGATATCATAGACCACGATTGCGGCCTGGGCTCCTCTGTAGTACATGGGTGCCAAGCTGTGATACCGCTCCTGACCTGCTGTGTCCCAGATCTCAAACTTGACTGTTGTGTCATCCAAACATACCGTCTGTGTGAGGAAAGCAGCTGCAAAAAAAAAAAAAAAAAACAATTATAGACATTAAACTCTAAGAGGAACAATATGAAATACACAAAAAATAAATAAAAAAAAAAATCACAGAGTAACTTTCACACCACTCAGGAAAAGAAAGAGTCATAAGAAACGGACAAAAAGGTGCATGTGATGACATGGTTTGAATGAATTGCAGGAAGCACAGCAGCACTCAACATGCTGACTCAGCCCAGGATCACATGACAGAGGAAGCAGAGCACACACTCTAAAGCTGTGTAATCTCTGACCAGGCATGTAGCTGAAGTTCAGTAGAAAAAGAAAAATGCTGATTGCTTTAAGTCTGTGGTGGGTGTAAGTGCTGAGTATCCTGTCACTACATCCTTATGTCCATGAGTCACTGCTAAGTTGATGTGTGAAATAAAATGATGGACCAAAGTTAAGACAACATAAAACACTAAAGGACCCTCACTGTTACATTTATAGCTTTACTGCTTATATCTGTCTATTAAATACTTATGGCTGTTGGCAACATAAAAATAGTTGATTTGATTTTGCTGGACGTTTTTCCTCCAACAGTACTGATAAAATACCTACTTTATCATTTTATCTTATATTTTCGCAGCTTTTATTTTACACCATAGACTTGATAAAAACCTCAAGCCCCAAAAAAACATTTGGATGTTTAAAGTCATCATACTGGTGAATACATTGTTGTCTTTGTGGTAGTTCCTACGTCACAAAGTTTCCAGATTAAGTGATTTTGTAAAACAATTTTAAAACAGCAAGAAACTGCATGACTATTAAATTATAAAAAAGGCCAGAAAGTGTTAATACAAGTACAACAACTTATCACTTATTTGCATGTAAATGGAAACAGATGAGGTGCAGGTGAATAAATACACAGGGCTGCTGAACTCGATTAAAGTGGGTGTTTCCATTCACTGCTTTTATTGACATACTCCAATATCCACGTGCAAAAAAGTTACAAAACAGGTTTAAGGTTGGGAGAAAGAACAATGCAGTAAATGTAAAATATTAAGTGAATATCTACAGCCTGTAAGACTGGATGTCTGGTGGGGAATAAACTAGTTAATCATTTGATGTATGCTGATGAACTGGTCGTCATGGCGCTGTACAGCACTTGTTTACAACAGCTTCTCATTATGGTGATGATGTAAAGTTTAACAGTCCAAAGAGTGTCATGATTCAAAGAACTAAGGAGGATCAGAAACAACTTTTTCCCTCTGTCTTTATTTCTGATGAAGTCCTCACGATGATAAATAAATGCACATACCTGGGGCACATTATGAGGAATGATTTAAATGACGAGGATTTGCAGTGTTGTCATGAATTATATGCACAAGCAAACATGATGACACGCAAATTCCGGCTGTGTGCAAATAAGATTTAAACTGAGCTATTTAGAGCCTATTGCACTTCACACTGCTCACTTGTGGTGCAGTTACAGTGCGGCTGAAATGAAGAAGTCGCAGGTGGCTTTTGTTGAGGCATATAGAATCCTCCTCAAGTCACCACAATGGAGAGGTGCAAGTAATATGTTCGTTTCGAATAATGTCCCTACACTGCAGGCAGTTCTTAGAAATGTTATGCATAAATTTAAGTGTTAATTAACAAATTCAAAAAATAAAACCATTATGACAGTCATTCAGCCCACATTCAATGATTCAAGGCATTTCTCTTGTGTGTGGAAACACTGGAACAAATGTCTCTTCATGACTTTGTGATGCTGTCAGAGTTTTATTTTATTGCACTGCGCTTGTTCCCAAGAATGTACATAATTTATCTTATTATTCCTTTTAATGTTGATGTGACAAGTCTGAAATAAAGTGTATTATTATTATTATTATTATTATTATTATTATTATGATGATGATGTGTATGCATGTGTGGACCACTGATGAAACTCAAATGATGCGAGAGAGAAGACATTTTAGATGGAAACGTATGAAGAGCTATAGAAATAACATAAGATTAAGGTTTTAGCAAACAGAAATAATCTGAAGCAGCATAAATGTCTAGTTTGGGGGAAAAAAAAAACAGTTAAAAGGTTCAGGTATTTGTCAAATCTCGGCCACGTTACATCTACCAGCTCCACAATCAGCAGGTCAGGCTGTACGTTATTGTGTCAAACACCATCTACCTGACAACGTTTTAAACCACAACACTGATGAGGATGATGAAGCACCAATTGTTATTTTTTGACAAAGTGGACAGAAACTCATATACAACATCTTGGCACCTAAATTCCCTTAATAATGTCACAATTAGCTATCTGATCAATTTACAGTGATGAGTTGAGACATAAAATTCTAAGGCTTATATGCACAGTTGATAAACAACCTGTGTGGAACCAGTCACTGTTTACCTCAAAGACCTGTTATAACCTTACGTCCGCAACAATCACTAGTCCAAGATTATAGTTATGATAATGTTAAAAACAACATCACATTTCTACCATGTATTGTAGTTTTAAAAACTGGTAATAATCTTTGATTAGACTCATGTGCAGGGCTAGAGGAAACCCCATTGTTCTCTGAATTCCTTCCGGTTTTCAGACCTCATTCTTCTACAGTCTTAGAAAACGTGTCCCAAAACGTATGCATGAATATGAAAATTATTGTTGTGTAAAAATTAAGCAGCATCATTTGTTTTAACTTGGAAAATATGTACACGTGCCATGTGTAAAGAGTTAGTCGGAGAGTCCAGTGCTCTGCTCAACAAATAAATGTTTACCCTTCTGTAACCAATGCTCGTTTGACTGCGTTGTCTGAATGTAGACAGAGGGGGGGAAAAAAAAAAAAAAAACACACTACCTTTGACTTACTGCAGCAAATTTCTTGGCAAAGTAGCAGCAATTCTAGGACTCACACAATCAAGGCTCACCTCCTATGGTGCTCTCCTGATATTCGTGGAACTGGCCTTTAACGAAGCGCAGCACCAGGCTGGACTTTCCCACCGCCGATTCACCCAACAGCACTAACTTAAACTGGCAGATTTTGTTGCTTGCTGCGGTGCCATTGGTCCGTGCTGTTCCGCCTCGCCCTGCCATAGTGCAGTGATAAAGATGGTGGAAACACGAAGATGACCGGAGAAGGGGTCGACGTTGGTTTTTGACTTTGTGCAGGGGCTGGTCAGGGTAGGGTGAGGCCGAGCTAGTCAAGTGCTGGTGCAGGTAGATGAGCTGGAGGAAGAGGAGACCTCACCAGCGGGAGCTGGAAAACACCAAAAGAATATGTCAGCATCAACTAGAACACTCTGTCAGGAACATCCCTTGTAGGATATTCTAGTCAGTCGATGAGGTGTTTTTATGACAACAAAGAGAGATTAGTTTCTCCTGTGAGCGGTCATCACTGACAAGGATCACAAAAAATACATGAAAATATAAAATGAAAATATTGATTATGAGCAGTTGTTTTGTTGTAGCATAATTTATTGTCTGACAGGCTGAAAGTTGTTGATGGTGAAACATGAATTACACAGGGCTGGGCATCCAAACAGAGCTTAAATGTTTACTGTAATCAAGTGTCAAAGGAAAACACTTAAAACCCACTGGGAGCCATGTCCTCTTTGAGAGTTTCACATGCATTTCTCAGTCATGATAGAGCCAGAACACACCAGAAATATAAAGTATAAACAACAAGGTGTCATGTATTAAGTGTTCCCTCTGTTTGCAGCAGAAATGTTTTGCACCATTTGTGGCAGAAAATGAGCTTTCATGACTTAAGCAAGGTTTCATTTATGGTTGTTTTTGCCACAGTAATGGACATCATATTAAATGTAGATTTTTGCTTGTTGGAGTTATTTAGTTTTAATTTTTCCCAGGTTTATACTGTGGGCATTTTTCCTGTATTTTACATTTCTACAGAAACAAAAGGTAAAAGTAGATAATTACAAGTACTACCCTCAAACCAATTTTGACATAAATTGTTTACTTTTGTTTATATGTATGGTCATAACAGTGCTGTGCAGAATAAACAGAGTACAAAAGTACAAGTATTGTTACTTTGTAATTTAATGACTTGTGCAGAATTAGAAGCGCCTATAAATATAGGCACTGAAGAGTAGAAAAGGTGCCCCATATAAAACTACTTGAGTAGTTTCATAACATAGAATTCATTACAGTAGAATGTGTTGCGAGTTTTTTGGTAATTTTTGTTTGTTTATATTTTGGTCACTTTTGCTCATTTTGTTGCTTCTTCTTTTCCTTTGGGCTGTTGCTTTCAGGGGTCTCCACAGCCAATCATCTGCCTCCATTCTCACCCTATCCTCTGCATCTTCTTCCAACTTCATGCCCTCCTTCATCACGTCCATAAATCTCCTCTTTGGTCTTCCTAGACCTTCTGCCTGGCAGTTCCACCTCAGCATCCTACAACCCGCATAGTCACCATCCTCCTCGATTGACATGTCCAAACCATGTCAATCGAGCCCCTGTGAATGTCTCTAAAACGTCTTCCACGTTCTGTCCCTCTGATGGACTCATTCCTGATCCTATCCATCCTCATTAGTCCTAATGAGAACCTCAACATGTTCTTCTCTGCTACCTCCAGCTCCACCTTTTCCTCAGCGACACTGCTTCTGAACCATACAACACTGGTCCCACCATCGTCTCGTATACTTTTCTTTTCATTGCTCATTTTTTTGTTTACTTTGTTCATTGTTGTTTAATTATGTCGGTTACTTTGTTCATTTTTTTTCAAAACACTATCATTTTGATTCATTTGCTTCTTATTTTTTGTACATTTTGTTGCTTACTTAGCTTGATTTATTGATTACATTATTCATTTTCATTAATTTGCTTGATTATTTTCTTTATTTTTTTCTTATTTTATTCATTTGTGCTTGTTATGTTTTATGTTTGTTTTGTTCAGTTTTGTCAATTTTCTTGATTATTTCACTTTACTCTCATTCTGTATGTTTTCGTTCAGTCTGCTTGTTTTTTTAATTTTTGTTGATTTGCTTGATGATTTTGTTGATTTAATTTAATTTTTTGTTCATTTTTTTAACTCCTATTCCCATTGGGCTACGGTCAAATGCAACTGAACAGAAGTACATTTTTTCCATCACGTAACAGAAGTATCGTGCAAAACAACTACTCTCACAAGTACATTTATTTGACTAAACTACTCAAGTACATGTAAAGGAGTAAATGTACTTGAATACTACCCACATCTGATTATAAACTTCAGAACATGGTAAGACAACAATCTCTAGGTGGCCTAAGACTTTTGCACAGAACTGTACAAGGTGCACTGCTGAAGGACAATTACTTGATTTTACATCAATTTAACCATTTTCAAATTAGCATATTTAAAAAAAAAAACTATAATGTATACCTTTATGGTGACAGAAATTTAACATAAATAAATAAATAAATAATCTAACAGTCTGAGACCATGATCATATGATGTTAAGATGTTTGTGGCGACACCTAAATCAGATTAGAAATTCCACATATTTGGATTAAAACAGCAAGTCACAAGTAAATGCAGCTTCCAGCAGCAGTATATTTGCAGGAATCAGAAAACACTGGGTTAACAACACCCCATGAGACTGCACTGAGTGTCTGAAAATCTTGCCTAATCTTTTTTTCAGTTGGGTGATTTGTCCGAGACCAACTTGCTTCTGCTTGGTTAAAGGACAGGAAACACAACTCAGCTCAAAGCAGGAAGTAAAGATTGCAGAAGAAATCTTACTGCTGAGCACAATGATTGTAAAATAGCCAAAGCTTTGTAGCTGGAATCAGTGAATCCGAGAAGACATGTAGGAGTTTAGAGTTTTCGGGGGGGGGGGGGGAATATGAACACAAACTCCCATCCCAACCATATAAATACATATTTACACGAAACATAAAACTAGAAACCCCTCCTTCAACCTCCCGTGTGCAGTCACCCTCCCGGA
>JAQQAE010010663.1:0-13982 GCA_029823295.1 Pseudamia nigra | reverse complement strand
TTTGAAAACCTGTAACTATTCAGAACTGATTAATTGGAACACAGAATTGATTTGGTGAACTTGTTAAGCCTTGAACTTGATAGACAGGTGCATCCAATCATGAGAAAAGGTATTTAAAGTAGCCAACTTCAGGTTGTTCTTCTCTTTGACTCTCCTCTGAAGAGTGACAATATGGAGGCATCAAAACAACTCTCAAATGACCTGAAAACAAACATTGTTCAACATTATGGTTTAGGGGAGGACTACAAAAAGCTATGGCAGAGATTTCAGCTGTAATTGTCCACTGTGAGGAACATAGTGAGGAAATGGAAGAACCACAGGCACAGTTCTTGTTAAAACCAGAAGTGGCACACCAAGAAAAATATCAGAGGCAAAGGTGAAGGATGGTGAGAACAATCAAAGACGAGCCACAGATCACGTCCAAAGACCTACAACATCATCTCACTGCAGACGGTGTCACTGTGCATCGTTCAACAATTCAGCACACTCTGCATAAGGAAAAGCTGTATGAGAGAGTGATGTGGAAGAAACCTTTTCTGCACACACACCACAAACAGAGTCACTTGAGGGATGCAAAAGCACATTTAGACAAGACAGCTTTTATTTGGAATAGGGTGATGAAGACTGATGAAATAAAAATTTAGTTATTTGGTCGTAACAAGGGATGATACGCATGGTGGCAAAAGAACACAGCATTCCAAGAAAAACACTTGCTACCCACAGTAAAATTTGGTGGATGTCCCATCATGCTGTGGGGCTGTGTGGACAGTGCTGGTACTGGAAATCTTGTTAAAGTTGAGGCTCACATGGATTCTACACAATATCAGCAGATTCTTGAGAATAATGTCTAAGAATCAGTCACAAAGTTGAAGTTAAACTGGGGCTGGATGTTTCAACAAGACAACGACCCAAAACACAGCTCAAAATCTACTCAGGCATCATGCAGAAGAACAAGTACGATGTTCTAGAATGTTCATCCCAGTCCACAGACCTGAAGATCATTGAAAATGTGTGGGATGACTTGAAGTGGGCTGTTCATGCTCAATACCATTAAATCTAACTGAACTGGAGATGTTTTATGAGGAGGAATGATCCAAAATACCTTCATCCTGAATCCACACACTCATTAGACGTTAGAGGAAGCTGTTATTTTTACCAGAGGAGACTCTACTGAATATTGATGTGATTTTTCTGTTGTGGGTGCCCAAATTTATGCACTTGTCTAAATTTGTTTTGATGCATATTGCACATTTAATTAACATTTAATAGTCACCTAGGGACAGTACAGGTATAAATTCATGTGTTAAGATATGAAATCTTTATGTATTGAGTCTGGAGCATATGTTCACTTTCTGACATAACTGAAAACAATGTTGAACTTTTCTATGTGTTCAGTTTTTTTAGGTGCACTTATATTTACCTACTGCCAGCCTTAGTGCTCCATTCAGGCTTATTGCTGAAATCTGACTTTTTGTTGTACTGTTCACATGATTATTTATTCAGAGTGGATAGTATCAGAATCCTGTGTGAACCAAAAGCAAAACAGTGAAGTTAAACATGCAGATCACTACCTCAGGTAAAAACACTAACATCACACTGTGGAAAAATAAAAATGACTTCTAGAAGCCTGAGGTAGAGCAGAGCGAGGTGAAACTCTAACCCTGGACGTCTTCTGGACCGCATGCCTGCAAAGGAAAACGGAGATTCAGTTGCAAGAACAAAGCAGAAATTAAGACGTATTGAAAAGAGGTGGAATGGAGAATATGACTTATGGGGTACGAAGAAGTAGTACATCAGTCACATTCTCAGGAAGGAGACCAACGTCGACGGTGTGACAGCAACAATGTGGGCCCCTGAGGGACAGAGGAAACACGAAGGGCCGAAGGCCGCATGGTGTTGAATGGTGGCGAGAGAGAGAGAGAGAGAGAGAGAGAGAGGCGGGCTGGAAAACATGGAAGGAGCTGCATTGACAGGGCAGCATGGAGAACAAATGTGGAGACCTTATGTGCCACCTGGGCAGAAGCAAATTGACTATGAATGTATTTGTGAGAAACTGCACCGTTTTTTGTAAACTGCAGCAATTCAGAGAAAGCCTCATCTAGGTTGCCCTGGCAACCCTTTAAAGGTTAATGAAACCTGAAGGTGACTGTTTCCACCGTGTCCCTGAATTGAACCCATCACTCCACCTTTGAAGAAATCACCGCTCCTTATTCCAGTAAAAATGTGTGAGCAGTGAGTAATTCTGACTATGGCCTTATTTGTAGTACTTTTTGGGTGAACCATTCATAGGAACAGGTGTGTGTGTGTGTGTGTGTGGCGATAATGGAACCAGAATGGAAGAGAGGGGAGTATCCGTGGTTTTAGGCCACATGTGTTACTATAAATGTCCCATGAGCAAAAATGAAATGCAATGAAATCCCCTGGACAGAACACAAGTGATATTCAAAGACAATGACAATAATTTTTAATTCGAAATAGTGAGTACAGAGGTTGTAATGTAATATAAACAGATGACTATGCAATGAAAGCCCACATGACTGGAAGTCAGAGTGGTGGGTGAGATGTTAGAAAGTCACTCCACTTCCACGTGCTGAGCTTGTTCCTGTCTTTCACCACGCATTTTGTTCTGTACGATGGAGAATCTGTTCTAAGGCCTGTTTACATTGTAGCTGCAGTTCCCAAAAGTACTGTAGGTTCAGGGAGCTGTTCTTTTATTGGTTCACAGCTGGCAGATTAAAATATTAATAACTTTTTGTTCCCATTGAAAACAGATTAGTGTTTGTTTGTTTGTTTTTTTTTGAAGAGGTAGAATAAGTATGATAACAAAATGATGTAACAAATTACAGAAAAAATATAAAAGTACAGTACAAACTTCAATTCCAGTGAAGTTGGGACATTTGGTAAAATGTAGACAAAAACAGCATACAATAATTGACAAATCCTTTTCAACATTTTGAATTGTATACACTACAAAGACAAGATATTTAATATTCAAACTGATTAAATTTCATTGTTTGTTTGCACATATTCATTCATTTTGAGTTGGATGCCTGCAACACGTTCCAGAAGAGCTGGGACAGGGGCAACAAAAGACTGGGAAAGTTAAGAATTGTTCAAAAAACACCTGTTTGGAATATTCCACAGGTGAACAGGTTCATTGGAAACAGGTGAGTGTCATTTTTGATTATAAAAGAAGCATCCCTGAACGGCTCAGTCGTTCACACGCAAGGATGGAGCGAAGTTCACCACTTTGTGAACAACCGGAGCTCAGGAACTCTTCAGAAAACCACTGTCAGTAACACAGTTCATCACTACATCTACAAGTGCAGGTTAGGTACCATACAAAGTGAAAGCCATGTATTAACAACACCGGTTTCTCTGGACTCGAACTCATCTGAGATGGACTGAGGCAAACTGGAAAAGTGTGCTGTGGTCTGACAAGTCCACATTTACAATCGTTTTTGGAAATTATAGACATTGTTCCCTCCAGGTTAAAGACGAAAAGGACCAGTCCAGATTGTTACCAGTGCAAAGTTCAAAAGCCAGCATCTGTGATGGTTTGGAGGTGTGTTAGCGACTTATACATCTGTGAGCATACAATTATTACTAAAAGGTTGGAGCGACATATGCTGCATCCAAGGAACATCTTTTTCAGGGACGTCCCTGCTTATATCGGCAAAAAATGCCAAGACACGTTCTGCACGTGATACAACAGCGTAGTAAAAGAGTGCGGGTCCTAGACTGGCCTGTCTGCAGTCCACACCTGCCTCCCATTAAAAATGTGTAGCACATCATGAAGCACAAAATACAACAACGGAGACCCTGGACCGGACCGAACCGGGCAACTGAAGTCATACGTCAAGAAAGAATGCAATGGAATTCCAGCTTCAACAATTAGTGTCCTCGGTGCCTAAACGTTTATTGAGTGTTGGTAAAAGGAACGGTGATGTAACACAGTCGTAACATGACCCTGTCCCAGCTCTTCTGGAATGTGTTGCAGGCATCAAGTTGAAAATGAGTGCACATTTGCAAAAAAAAAAAAAAAACACTACATTTTATGAGTTTAAAATTAAATATATGAATTCAATTGAATACACTGTAAATTGAAAAGGATTTGAAAATCATTCTGTTTTTATTTATGTTTTACCAAATGTCCCAACTTCACTGGAAATATGGTTTGCACAAAATGGAAAAGATGCAAAAGAAAAAAACTATGGTGGATAAAGATGCACAACCAAAGGTGAAAGGTTATGCCAAAAATTATGTTAAACATGAAAATGAGACATAAACAACATAAAATGAGGCTTTCAATGAGGCAACCAAATCAGTCATAATTTTACTATGTATATTCATACATTTAGATATGTATGAAACATACAACTGATTTTTTTAGTCTTGAGCTAAAAAAGCTGGGTCTGAGTGCAAAGAAATGGCAGCTTGTAGATTTTTGAATCCAAGTGCAAATTCTTTTTTCAAACAAATTGGTCAATGCCTCACAAATATCCATTAATTTACTCTAATGTTGTTACCTTCGGGCTATTTTAAAAGGTTGCAAACAAAAACCATGATACACAGTATAAATTTATCATAATTTGTGTTCATTTGCTCATACAGTTGTGCCATCTGACATTTTGGGGCATGAGATGACAAAACATACAGCCCCGACTATGACAAAGTTCAGCCATGTATAAAACTTCAAATAAAAAAAAAAAAAAGACTTTGGTTTGCATTTTGTATGAACCCAGCATACATGTATATGATGCTGGGTTCATACAGTCCACAGTGTTCATTCTTTAATTTTGGGTCTGCAAAGATGCAATTTTATGGTTTTAAATATTTAAAATCGCTCAGGAACAATGTAATTTGAAACAGCTGATGTCAAAAGCGAAATTGAAAACAAAATTTGGTGCAAAAGGAGCATCCAAGAAGAGATTTAGTCTTTTTGGGACACATGTGGGCCAAGGTGGTCAGTTTTTCGACAAATGCGTCAAAAAATGTACATTTTTCGAAATAACAGGACGGGATATTCCATACAGCATGTTCCATACCATGCTGTGTTTATACTGTTTGCAATGAAATAATTTGCATTTAATTTGCATTTTTTCTCCTTGCTGAAATTTTTGGAATTTGGGTTTGTAAAAAAAAAAAAAAAAAATTCCCTTTCACATTTACTAAGAATGTGTTCTGGTTAAACATGCGTCATACAGTAAAATCATACATAGCGTGCATTGATTAATTCTTTTAAAGTGCCATGTCATTGCCATGAAGTTAAAAAGACACAAACAGACAGACTCGGAACAACACAAACACGCCAGTCTTCATATTCTCTTAAGAAAGTCAACCACATGAGGAAGTCAAGGTGTCTCACTGTGCCGTCGCGCAGGGCAGCAGGAAACATAAAACCTCTCCTTCTCCTTTTCAGCGTCTCTCGGTGCGTCTTCGAGGCTTTTCGAGCGTTGCGACAGGCCTGAAGGCGCTGTCGGCCATGCCTCAGACCGCTGCAGTCACTTTAGCCTCATGTCGTGCTGCGTTATTATGCCCATCATTCAATAGCACGCTGCAAAGCAGACATGCAGGGTTTTTACTTTGATTTATTTATTTTTTTTTACACATTTTGCAGCTGTACCCCCTGCCCTGGGGCTACGGAGCCAAATCTTGCACTTTGTGTAGCTTAAACCAGGAGACGCGCTAAGCCACTGAGCGAAAAGTGCAGTTTAGTACAGGTTTTAGGGCGGACTTTGAAAACACTAACATGAACCAATTTAAACAGACGCTGTGTAGTTGCTGTAGCTCGGTGTTTCTCAGTTCAAACAGAAGCAAAAGATGTGGTTTGGTGATGTTGTTGAGCAGTGTGGCATTGTGGGAGTTATGTGTACTAACGATGAAAATGACCCGTCCAGAAACCAAGACTAGTGACATTTAATTCACATTTTATTTAGTCGTCTATTAATCTTATGTAACTACATTATAATGAAAATAAAAATTACGAGAATTGCTGATGGAATGCTGTGAGCTAGTGACGTTAGCAAGTAGCATTAGCCAGTAGCTACACATTGTAGTGAGCCTGACTGATGCTGGAATTTAGCTATAATTTCTGCGGTTGTAAAGACATAACTTTGTTGCAAAATGTCCTGTAAATTCCAAAAACGTTGTCGAGTTTTGCAGGTTTGTGTAACATTTTGCCCGATGATTCCCATCAAGTTGAGATATTGACATAAAAAGTAAACACTGGTACAATTCAATTCAATTTGTATAGCACCAATCATAATCACTGATTATCTCTAGGCGCTTCACAATTTGAGGCTGAGACTCATGACTATACAGACAGACGATCATTTGCAAGTTCACAAGTTAGCAAAACATGCATGTAACGCATTTTATTTAATTTCAGTACTCAAGTCATGAAAATATATGACATGATCCAGTTTTTTTCCATATAATTTTAATGTCCAAATGTGGCATGTTTCACTTTGGGATTGGCTTGGTGCTTTGCATCAGCCACTGGTTGGACATTGCAATAAGCTCGATTGCCATAGACAACATATCGAAAAGTAAAATCTTTACCAGGTTTTCATGTGGCAAAATGTGATGCATTTAATAAAATAATAGTCCACTATGACTAAAACACTACTGTATTACTGTTGTATGATGTGATGTGACTGGTATGCACTGGGTTTCCTGTAAAGAGAGTTTGATTAAAGACATTTGATGTGATGTGATTATCATCAATCATCGTGTATATTTTAATGTATTGTTACATATTTACCCTTAATGGGACTTTTAGGCTTGAATTTCAAGTCAGTTATTAATCACAGCTTTCATTAGCCACAAGTCACACATTGCAACAACGTCCACTGATATTGAGACATATCAATAAATTTCTGTGTTACAACATGGCATACATGAATAAAATAACCAAGACTTACATTCCAACAGTTTGCCATTTTTATCTGGTGTAACTGTGTTTCCCGCAAAAGGGAATGTGACCCAGACAAGTGACTGTAAATGAATGAAACAGACTATTACATTGAATAAAATTTGTAATTTCCCTGACTGTGAATATTATGAAGGACATTTAATGTAATGGAAGGGAAAACTGAATTAACTATGCTAGATTACTACGTTCCAAGATGGTATGGTTTGATTTTGTTGTCATACAAGGTCACTTTAAACACAAAATGCTGTCAGTGATTGAAACACAGGTCAGGTTCAGATTATAAACCCAGAATAATCAGCTTTTTATGGACAATTTTCCCCCAAAAACTTACTATGTTGCTAAATGGCATGCAGTGTATGATGCAGTGTGTGAAGGCTTAGAACCTCATAGGTGCATAAGTTCCGTGAGAACCGCATAAACAGTCGTAGCTGTAGCTACTACGGCGCTAGCAATTGTAGCTTGTCCAAACACAGGACAACCAAGGAGATTCTGCATTTGAGATTCCTTCAGCATCTGGTACAAATATAGAAGCAACTCAACAGTAGACAGACATGTCGACTGTCCAATTATTTATAGTTGTCCATCACAAATGATTGGCTACTTGCCAGTTTTCCAGTATTGTAGACTGCACAATTAAAACAATATAGCCGAGATACTGGAATGAGATGCTGCATTTAATCACACTGTGTAATTCTCACTTTTTGTTACACATTTTAATTCCAAAAGTCTTTCAAATCTGACAGATTATCTTGCTATATTCGAAGGCTGATAGAAAACCTGGAGAACCAATTCGTGCAGTAATTTTGGAGACCAGTAGTTCAGCAATGACAAGGGGTGCAGTTCATAATCTCCCGATGGGCTTAAGAAGCGAGGAAACACCCTGCTGCACCACACTGATGTCAAATGTACCGAGCAGCAGCAGCCAAACCAACCACGCTTAGGACCATTACACATGATGACGATGAAAGTGATGCTCCAAACCAATGTGTCAAAAAGAAAGTCAACAAGAACAATGCCAAAGTTGTGCTAGCAATTATAAGGCGATCTTGGACCAGGACCACAGCTTGATGGACACGCCAGGAGGGAGACTGAGCAAGATCCAACTGGGCAAAGAGCATGAGTCATATTCTGCACACTACTGCACGCCTACAAAAATCCCCGTTTCGCGCACTTATGCGCGCATTAATTGAATGTCCACATTGTCCGCAAATGGAAAACATGCCCTCATCGATCCTATTTGGTTAAGTTAGATAGTCAAACTGGATTAAAAATACATCACTACATTTAGCAGTGAAGTCAGCAGGGAATGCTGGGGGAATTTGGAATGAGAAAACTGATTTGGCTGTGTATGTTTCTGCGGTGGCTGGTTAGTCATGGTGCTATTTTGTGCCCTGGTCTTTATTTAGAGCCGGACTTTATTAAAACCTACAGACAGTGTTGCTATTTAACATCACCCCATTCATTTGTAGGCGAACCTTTGTAGTGTTCCTTCTCTTTCTGTTCTGCCTGTTCTTTCATGCTCCCCCACATTCCCCAAGAGGAACTGCATCCAGGAAATTTAGCAGGGCTATACGCTTACATGCAATATCCTCGCTCTAGTAAGATTTATTGCTAGCTTGAGGGTATAGACTGAATCTTCAAAACTGCCCCGTGACTGTAAATTTGGACTTTCATTTCAGCGCAGAGCATGTTATGAAAAACGCAGGAATGTCATGCACTCCGAGGACTGCTAGAGTGGAATTTTGCTGGGAATTTCCCACCAGTGTGTGCGCACATGCGTACACAGCATGCGTGCCTGCTGCTTTCTTGCAGCACTGCTTGTATCTGATGAGCACAAACAAGTCAGAGTGATTCAGGTGCACGGCGTCTTTTAAAGGAAAAAAAAAACAAGGCAAGAATGAGAAGAGCCTGCCAGATGAGTGTGACACTGCCAAGAGCAGTTAAAACATGAACCAAGGAATTTATGCAACAACATGCAACAGAGATTTCCTTATTTACTGCATCAGATATAAGCAATTTTTTCAATTACTGGACTCAAATGGGTTTTTAAAAAATAATAATCCAAATCACATAAACCAAGTGAATTTATTTGGCCCTGATGAACCTTCCTTTTCATATCAGCAGCTACTATTCCAGGATCTCTCCTAATATACCCTCACTGGCCACTTTATTAGGTACACAATGCTACCACTGGGGTGGACCTCCTGGCTGCCATAAGATGGTGCACAAGTAGGACCAAAGATCCCGCAATGTGCCACCACCCACAGCCTGAAATGTTGACAGCAGGTAGGATGGATCCATACTTTCATGTTGCTTATTCCAGTCATTACCAAAATATCCAAATGTTGCAGCGGAAATCGAGACTCACTAGACAAAGGGACATTTTCCAGCCTTCAATTGACCACTTTTGCTCAGTCCATGTGAACTGTAGCCTTTCCTGTTCGTAGCTGACAGGAGTGTCACCACGTGTGATCTGTTGCTGCTGTTGTTCATCGACTTCAAGGTTTGACATGCTGTACTTCCACAGATGCTCTTGTCTTTCCATCAGCTAGAACCAGTCTGACCATTCTTCTCCAATCTTTGGCCTCAACAAGGTGTTTTCATCCAGAGAACTGTTGCTCAGTGGGTAGTTTGTCTTTTGCCGACTATTCTTTTGAATCCTTGAAATGATTGTGTGTGAAAATCCCAGACAATCAGGAGTTGTGAAGTACTCAGGCCTTGTACACAGGTAGAACCCCCCCGCCCCCGTCCATTTTCAACCAACTGTCTTGGGAGGGAGAGTTGATGTAAAGTAGCTCAGCTGGCCCCAGAGTGCTCCTTCTCCTCTGCTCCTCAACTTAAAGGAGTTTTCCAAAATCTCCACTTTGGCCGGAGTTCTCAGAAATAATCATTTTCAGTGAATTTTTGTGAGGATGAAAGGTAAGAAGGCATGAGAAAATATCAATTTTTCCAGATACCTGCCATGGCCTCAGACCAGCTCATCCGGCACCAACAACCATTCCATCTTCAAAGTCATGTAAATCACCGTCCACATTCCCATGCATGGTCGACTGTGTCTACATGCCCGAAATTGCTGATGATTAGATATGTGTTTGTAAGTGTACCTAATGAAGTCAGTGAGTGTATGATTTGCTATTTGCAGGATTGTTCAGTCACAAATTCAACTAGGCCACATTTTAAAACCGAAAAACTTGCTTCAAACCAACACAAATGAATGCCATTAAAAACAGGCAATGCTGGTTGTTTTCCTTTTAAATGTGACCACATTTGACATGGACACATCATAAAATGCATAGGAAGCTTTGGTCATATCTAACCCAGGCACATCTCAAAGTGCATAAAAACAAAAAGAGCAGAACCAAGTGTGTAATAGTAGCCACAAAAATTTTGGTGACATCTGAACCTTAGCGTAACAGCACATAATAACAATAAAAAGAACAGTGTTAGCAAGACTCTTTTCTGGAATAAATTTCTCAGTGCACATACTCATAATATGCGATAACAATGTCAAAATAACAATATTTGTTTTAAATGTAGAAGGCCACCATATTTCATTCAAAATGTGTTGTATAATGTTACCCATGAAAAAATAAAGTGTTCGTCAGTCCCCAAATAGAACATTTGTGGTTGAAAGCTGGTTCATTTGCAGAACTTTGAAGAAATGAAAGTCATGCTTTAACAACGTGCAGCGTGTTGAAAGCCGTGCAGAGGTAGCGGACTTGTGCTGACCTCCAGTAGCACTGTTACTCAGAGGCTGCAGCTCTCCCCTCTGAAATCCCCCAAATTTTCCCTCCGCCAAATCTCTCCTTCCAGACGCCCTGATAATGGCCTTAGCAGGCCTCCCGTGATCCACGCCGTGTTGCGGATCCACCGCAGCTGGTGAACCGGCTGCCTGGCTGGCTGCTGAGTGGTAGTTTACACCTACCATGTGTTCTCATAAATTGCTTTTCCAGGGTAGAGCAGAGGGCAGTGTTATAAAGACGAGACATATTAGATGGGAGGAAGGAGGGAGGCAGCGCTCGGAGGATGAGGAACAGGCGTGCGGGGAAGATTTCTGGCCCAGATGTGTGCAGTAGCAGCCGGCCAGGCACACATCTGCAATCGTTTGAACTTTTTGGGGGAATTCCTCTCTCACTGAGCGTCTCCATGTACTGTGTCCTGCTCAATCCAGCTTCAGGACAATGAGCTGCTTGACTGCCTCCCTCTGTTCTTCCTCTCATATTTCCCTCTGTGTGTCATGAACCGTTTCCCCCTAGACAGACAAACAGGCTGGTCTGGTAGTGACTCCAGAAGGCGTGGGATCTTTTTTTTTTTCCTTCTTGTTGATGAAATTTAAAGGGGAGAAGATAAAAGAGTCAAGCCTTTCTGTAAATATACAGTACTGTGTATGAGGCATAGACATAACAAGCACTTAGCCATAGGGCTGGATTCGTTATTGTGGGCTTTGAATTGCACCTCAATACACATGACGAGTCCTCATGATGAGTAAGGAACAATGCAAAGATTTCCCCACAAGGCTGAGCAACAAGCAGCAGACAGGTTTGGGCTGGCCTGCAAAAAAATGTAAATAGCAATTTAATTTTATCGTTGCTGGTAAAAGTGGGTTAAATTTGAAAGTCAAAAGGCTAAAAATATCTATTGTTTTGCTGCTGCGTGGGCTGGCCAGTGCACAACAAAAGCAGGGAGTTTCCTCTGCTCCAGGATGTTAGGAGGTTTCCTTGTATTAGCATTTTAAGATTCCGAACAAGATGTACTGATGGGGAATAATCTACATATCACTGCTCAGCCTCTCCGGGGACAAATGTTGTCGGACTGGAATATAATTACAAGATCTGCCCACATTCATTTGCTTTGTACTGAAGAAGGAAAAGAGAAGGTGGTGTCAAACAGAAGTCAATTAAAAAACCTGTATTTCCTTATATGATGGGTTCGAGGTTTTCCCTACTGTTATTAAGCTACGGGGCACAACACGCAAGTCAAATATGCAAAATTAATGTGGAGAGCACGGTACATTTCCCAGGTCTGATGTTGACATTTGTTTCCCAGCACCTCGGCAAGTTTTAATGAGTACTGTATTCCAAAAATTCCAAATTGTTGTACACATACATTACCAGTCAAACTCCTTTGGTGTTTTTTTCTCTTAAAAAAAAATCATTTTCAACATTGTACATTAATACTGAAGACATCCAAACTGTGAAAGAAGATGTAGCAAGCATAAAGTGTGAAACAACTTAGAACATGTTTTTTTTTTTTTTTTGTCCAAAGTAGCTACATTTGGCATTAATGACAGCTTTGCACACTCATGAAATTCTTTCATCAGATTCATAAAGTAGTGACCTGTAAAGGTTTTCAATTCACAGGTGAGTTAATTGATGCCATTTCTCATCGTCATAATGTGCTTTAGACCATTAGTTGTCTTGTGCAGACGAAGGGTGGGTATTTGTGCTACTACAACTACTGTACCAATACATGTTATGGTAAGAAACAGTTAAGTAAATAAAACCGACAGCTATGATAAGACTCTCATGTATAGTTCAACCCGGCTTCAAGTATTTATTTAAAGGGCTTCAGCTTGAACCACCTTAAACTGTATCAAGATCCTGTGCACACGTATCAATCCATGGTTCCTGCCCTGTACAGACACACATGAACAGTGACTGACGAACTGTACCCCTTGTTTCACCAAAAGCAGACAGCATTTACGATACTTCTACTGCACCAAGAGCCCAAAACCACAATAAATACTGAACCATGACTTCTGTGTTCTATTAAACCCAGATGATACGTGTTGTGAATTCGATACCACGCGTTTTTGTCTGTCAGCTTTGATGCCATGTGTTTTTCTGCATTGACGTCCATCTTTTTACCTAACCCTAACCAAGTATTGTTACAGTATGCCCCAAACTGCAACCATGGCAACTGTTCCTTGCCTGTCCATTCCAAAGGACCTCACATTACACTTGAATACAATGCAGTAGGAGTGAGGAAGGTGTTGTTGCATAAGAGCTTTGAAAACCCAGGGAAAACCCTGATGTCATAATCCTGATCTGTTGTACGTGTGGATCTGCAGGTGATTCCTCCCAACACTGTTTACAAACATCTCCAGTATTATCACAGATATATGACTATTCCCTCAAGACTCATACTCATGTACTGTACATGCTGATCCTCTTTATACAGTATGTTGTAGTTCACACACCCATGTTTGTCATATTCAGTGCAGTTCATCAATGAGATAAAGATTTTTTTTTATACAAGTGTACAACGCATGTCACATGAAACATATTTACACCAGACACACAGTGGTTATTTCTGTTCTGTTTTCTTCTACTACCTGGAAAACAGAAAGGACACTGCCCTATAAATACAGAGGGTGGATGTTCTCCTTTCAAAATGACTTTTACGATCTAACTATAGAAGTGAAAATCCTATGGGTTTCACATGGGTTGTTTTGTGTGGCGCCTTCTACATACTGTAAGTCCGGAGGCTTATTGAATATCCATACATCCATCTGGAATTACCATTCTTTTTATTTTTGCTTCAAGTATCATGAACACTACAGTATGTTGTATTTAAAGCAGCACTAATCAGTTTTTTCAGTAACTATGACTAATGTGTTACTGTTATTTGTACTGACAGATCAACAGATAATACTGAGTCCCCCTGCAGCACGTTGTTTTGGATTGTTGGTGTATTTTCATTTCTTTACCTAACATCATGAGCCAGGTCGTCACCTTAAATGTTTGGGTGGTGACCTGCTAGTGGAGGCTCAAATCTACAGGCAGCTGCAGTTTTGCTGACAGAGCGCACAATCAGTGACCTAAGATCCTCCTTAAAACCCACTTTAGATTTTTTTTTTAATGTACAGTGGAACCTCGGATAACGACCGCTTCTAACAGCGTAAAATTCGGATAACCGCTATGCATCACTTCCGGGTCTCGAAGAGAATGACCTGGATGTCAGAGCGTTAGCGGCTAGCGCTAATAGCATTCATTCTGAAACGGAATGAATGAAATTAGTTCTTAAAATGATTTAGAATGTATTC
>JAQQAE010010662.1:0-13983 GCA_029823295.1 Pseudamia nigra | reverse complement strand
AAACCTCTCTTATCTTTTTAAATGGGTGAACTTGCACATTTTTACATTTCCCAATACTTATTGTCCCCACTGTACAGCATGTAATTCTGTTGATTCTATTGCTAGCAGAACTAGTTATGTCTATTTATCTTAACAGAAACTAATCCAGAATGAACTTTGCCCTGCATTAAGGTGCCATCAGAGGTGAGACAGAGGAAGAATGGAGAGCTCCACAGCCCTGCAGGATAGAAAGCCTGTTATGGTACTAATCTGTTAGCAGTATGACCACAACATTTTCCATTTTCTGATGATTTCAAAAGTAGTTTGCCCATCTCATCCCACAAACACAAAAATATATCACAAAACTTTCATATGTGGATATTACATTTCAATATGTACCAGAAATGTCACGTATTTGCACCTGCACAAAAATGTGTCTCCTTCTTGATTTTTTAAATAAAATGTTTTACATATTTTATTTTATAATGCCATCCATAGCTTTACTTGTTAAGAATGAATGCAAATTATTAAGACAGACTGTAGTTGTTTCCTATGCATGTAAGCATGGAGTAGACAGAGGTTGAGTATTAGTTTGATAGGTAAACTCTGTATTTGCAAACTAGAATGCATTAAATTGTAAATCATGCTTTCGATTTGAATTTGTCAATTAAAATATTTGGCAGGAAATGACTGGCCCGTTTTTGTTTGTATGTACAGGTATGCATGTGTAACCTCAGGCAGCTGCGAGCGGATGTCCTCTGAGCCGATAAAGATGCTTTCAAGGTGGGTCCATGTCCGCTGCACCTCGAACCAGATGGAGATGACCGAGTCAGCCACAGACAGTTTGCTCTGCCATGATGACACCTCGTCCAGGAAGTGAGCGATGTACTTGGACGACATCAGATTCTGCAGTTGGACCTGGTTGTCCTCCAGTGTCTCAATGAGCTCTTCGTCTGTCCGCAGCAGTGGCACCTGAGTCCTGTGGTGGGGCTCATACTGGAATTGCATACCTAGAGAGGATCAATAGGTTCCATCAATAGGTCATCAACTGTGCAGAATGAAAAAGGCCACGGTACTACATTTTGTTTACAACAGTGTGTTCTCCTTTGTACCTGTCCATGTGGAATTGAGCTCAGACAGGACTTTCTCCATTCCCATTTCTTTAACAGCTTTGTCCACAATCCCTCTCACCTCCTCTTCAAAGCAATGTAGGTTCAGCTGCAGCAGGTCAGCTAAAGTGGTCTCCTGTTTGGAGCAAATCACAGCAGTGCTTTACCCAGCAACACAGTCACACAGAAATTACAGTTCCTACTAAGTAATGATATTTTATGTAAAGTTAATCAATGCCTCAATTTTGGTGCAAACAAAAAATTCTTGCTATACTTATATGAAATTTCCATTAAAATTAAAATTTGACTAAAAAATGAAAAAACAATAAAATGCAATATGACCTGGTTACAGTTTTTGATTAAGTGACATACAGAAAAAAATATATAGTGTGCCTCTAAACCAAGCCCTGGAATTTTTCCCCAAAATATATAACATTGCCATTATCCTAACCAGTTGATATTATACATCAAGTTGATGGTACTGTCGACAGAAAACAAATATTATGTTGTCAGTGTACATGGACGTGATCAACATTTGTGCTGCTTGGAAATTGCATTAATGTGGCTGAATTCTGAACATAATGTTAGCGAGACAGGGTTGTTATAATGATAATAATATTAGTGACATATCACTGGAGTGCACTGGCTTTGATAAAACAAGGCCACATTGTCATGAATATAAAACATCAGCAACCAGCCATTATCATCAGATTGCAGGGACAGCTCCAGGCAGCGTGACATGGAAGTAGGAGGTTACATGAAAATATGCATCAATAAAAATCTTGATTCTTACAATTTTTTTAACCATTTTTTTAAACCAATTTTTTTAAGTCACTTTTGGAAGGAAATGCTTCATGTGTCTCCATCCTAGCCACCCTGTTTATGCACTATTTGAATACATGCATATGAAAACCAAAAAGCTACAAATTCTGAAGCCCAAGAGGGCTGCAAAAAAACTCTTTAACAAGGTTAACAAGTTGATGTACCAATAGACATAAAATATGACAATGTGCAATGACAGCATGGATTCTAGAGAAGTATGTGACCTGAATATCAGCAGTACAGTAACAGAGAAAAACATATTAATGTGTAAACTCAAAAGCAGCTTCTTCTGAAAGGAAAACACTTGCTGTTCCAAATCCTCCACTACATTCTGCAGCATGTGTTCCATCTGTCACCTGCTACATACGCTGTTGAATCCCATGTTCAGCTCAGACTGGAGATTTCTAATTGTGTTAGTATAATCCTTTTCCTGCCACGGTTTGCATAATGGCCCAAATATCCACAATAGCATGGAATGTGACTGGCATCAATATTAACTATAGCACAATGGGATTGTGCAGTGGGGTGAACACAGTGTTATAGTTTATGATGGTTTATTATTATTATGGTTTATTTCCTTTACTTTTTCAGTTAAAATGCTTAGAAATGTGTTAGCATTGTGTTCTTTTATATCATTGTATTCATACACTTTGATAAACAAATGTCCATCCATCCATCATCTTCTGCTTATCTGGGTCAGGGTCACAGGGGCAGCAGCCATAGCAGAAAAGCACAGATTTCCCCATCTCAAGCCACCTCCTCCAGCTCCTCTGGGGGACCCCCAGGCGTTCCCAGGTCGGCTAGTTTTGGCAACTGGGAATTGGACCTCCCAGGCCCTCGCCTTTGGCTGCCACTCAAACCACACAGTGCCGGACCCTTGCAACCCTTCCTGCAGGTGGTGGGCCCACAGGAAATTCTTCATCATAAGGGTCCTGTGAATTGCTCATAGTCTAACCTGTCAGCTAAGACCAATTTGCCTTGGGGACCCTACCAGGGGTGAATTGCCCCAAACAGCACAGCTCCTAAGATCACTCAGGCATGCAAACCCCTCCACCACAATAAGGTGGCAATTCAAGAAGGGGATGAGCAAATGCATATTTTATAATTGTTTTGAATGTACTATCTCTAGATTTGGTAATGGTAACTGGTCTTGCACTTACTGTATATAGCACCTATCTACCCTACGTCACCACAAAGCGCTTTACATTCAGCCATTCACACACACAAGCACACACACATTCATACACCAGTCAACAGTCACTGGGAGCAACTTGGGATTCAGTGTCTTGCTCAACGACACTTTGGCCTGTGGACACGAGGAGCCAGGGATCGAACCACCAACCTTCCGGTTCATGAACAACCCGCTCTGCTGAACCACAGCCATCCAAAGTGTTGCTGGTTGTTCAGGACTTGCTACAGTATGTTCTGATCATAAAGAAGATTGTAAAACTACAAATAACTGTATTCTACACTGCATACTCAGGTTGCATTTTGTACTACACTACTATTACTATTACGCTGGCCTCAGCCAAGCTGCACACCTTGAGTCCAAATCTCACAATCTGGCAGCAGTCAGCAAGCTCAGCAGTGGTGGCTGCATCAAAATCCCTCTTGAACATGTCAGTAAATGTGCTCAGATGTTGTCCTGAACATCCTGAGCCATGCACTGGCTCCCGCATAAGAAGGTGGATTGCAGAGAGCGTGTGCCTATAGCACTGACCTGCAAGGCCATGTCTCCTCCAGGCCACCTTGTGCAATACCCTGGGGCAGTCACTGTATAGCTCCTCATTAGCGAGGTGGTCCTGCCAGCTGACATTAGGCACTACATGTAGAATGTGGGTGTATGCAAAAGTATGGTTTCCATAGTCGCACAGAATAACTTGATCTTGAGCTCTTGTGAAATGCTGGCTCTCCAAAGGTTCCTCATGTCACTTAGGGCCTTCCAAACTAGGGCTTCATGAATCTTCATGTCATGTGTGGTTGAGTTGATCCATGAGCCAAGGTACTTAAAACTGGTCACGATCTATAGCTGCTTACAGCCTACTGTCTGTAGCAAAGCTGTTGAAGGATAACTGCAGGTCATCACTTTTGTTTTCTAATCGTTGACTATGAGTCTCACTTTGTTATAGTCTTCCTCCGTACACGCTGGCGAGACCTCATTCAAAAGCAGAGCAATGTCAACAGCAAAGACAAGATCTGTAAGCAACATTACTGGGGACCTTTGAGCTCTACACAAATGACAGTCTTGTCACTTCAACTTTCAATAAGGACCGAAAATCAGATCAGTCTTTAAACTGTGAAGGAATAACAACTTGACATTTATCATGATGATTAGCAGTATCAAGAGACATGAACATTTATACTTTGATAACATTTTTGGTCATATTGCTGGGATCCTGTACCATGCCATAGAAATTAAATTGGTTAAACCCTTATTCAGCTGAACTGAATAACTGAACAGGATAATTAATCACGTGCTATATAAATCATGAACAATCCAATAGTCTGTTTTTTTTTTTTGTTAGTATTTAAAGCTTTGTAAAGAAGCCACTAAAAACAAAGTCAATGAGAGCTGGACTGAACCAATACAACAATGCTGCAGGTCACAAAGCCAAAACAATGAGTGCACAGAAACACAACAAAGCAATGTGAGTCACTGCTAATAGTATAATATTGATTGGTTTCAAACAGGTCACACCCAAAAGTAATGTGTTCTAAATAGCTGGGGAATCTGCAGCCTCTTGAATCTAGATCAGGGAGTTTGTGAGTGAATTACAAGGCATGCTCTATAAGGTACTATTTATCTGAAAAATGGTATCAAAGAAAGCCAATTTAGACTCTGTAATACATTTTTGTACAAACTAAACAGCTGGTAAGTGCAAACAACTCTCATCTGATCTTCCTACTGCAGTACAAACAAGCCCAGTGAGGATGCAGACAGAGCTGGGGGAAGAAAATAAGAAAATAATTGGAGACAACTGCCTTTTGTGTGTGTGTTGGTGTGGGGAATACACATTCTCTTCTCCCTCAAATTATTAGGGCATATTATTAGAGCTAGTGCTTGTTCCAAATACAAAAAAATGAAAAAGAGCTGAACTCATAAATTCTGAGTTACAATACAAAACTCATCAAAGAATCTGTTGTTTGTAATTTCCAAGAATAAATTGGAAACCTGGTCCATGGTGAATCGGACTCCGGTGGCAGCCATCAGCTGATGCCAGTGTCGGGCTCGTATGGCCGGGTTTTGCAGCTCTGCGACAGCCCGGAGGGAGATGAGGAGGTTCTTTACTCTGCTGTCCAACCCTGTGAAGGCGTCCCACACTCGCATCTACGACACATAAAAAACCATGAATCAGTGTTTGCAGCAGTAGCAGCATATGGTTTTGTTTTTTTTTGTTTTTTTTGATTCAAGAAGTGTTAAAGCTTTGTGTAACATACATTCAACAATACCTTTACTAAAGGGCACCTAACAACGAATTGCAGTTGTTACACCTGTTACAGAAGGGTAAATATTTTGTTTTCAAACTGTTTTACCTTTAAGCAAGGTGCTTATCTCCCCTTTCTTAAGTATTAGAGCAGTGGTCTCATGCCAAAAATCTGCAGTTTCTCAAATGGCCACTTGGGGTTTATTCAAAAAAGTGAGCTAATCACATAGACTGTATACAGTATATTAGTAGACAAAATGACCGTGATGTCACCCATTGGTTTCTGAATGATTGTTTTGAGGCCAATCAGGATGTCACTTCCTAGATGACATTTTGGAGCCAAAAACAGGATTATGACCATATTTGTACAAATGACAGCAGAGCTACCAGAGCGTAGTATGTCAGGAGTTTCATGGGAAAGCTAATACTAGCTGCTAGTTTACTGAAGCAGTAAAACATTACCAAGAAATGCCAAACAAAGTCATATTACAGTGATAGTGTAAACACTTACCCACAACTACAGTCAAGTACAGTATATCTCTGTCAAATCTATGTTCTATTGTATTGAATAAATAGAATGTACAAAGGTCTGACTCAGTCCAACTCCACTGGTGAGTTGAGTTACCATAATGACATGTCAATCAAAGCCCAGGTCAACAGTGATTTGTCGGATTACTTGCTATAATATCTTAATAACGGTACAAAAAGTTAAAGATGGACCACTTATTAGAAGGTCTAAACATTTGAGACCATGATGAATCATGACAAAAATGAAATTTTCAGAGAGAAGCCCAGTGTAACCCTATGGGAGTCAGAGCTTCTTAGAGCCCACTGACCCTTGCCCCAGCAGCCAACGCAGTATTACAACTATAAGTTACTTCCTTATCAGCCTCACTGAACAACCCTGGTCATTGCCCACTGGTCAATCCCCATAAACTCACATGTGGCTGAATTTGCAGAAGAGACTACAAAGCACTGAGAGAGCACAGACCCCCGCCAAGGCATCTCAGTTTCTCTTCATGGAAACCTACTATTATCATTTGAATCTGTGTTCATTTCCTTCATAATGTTATTGCACTCAAAAATAATATTCTTATATTTATTTGACCCTCATTATTGGATTCTTTGACTATGATATTTCAATAACGGTGGTTTTCTTGCGGATCTAGCTCTATAAATGTTGAAACTATGTCAGATCTGTAGACACATTACTGAATCAGCAGACAATCCACTACAATTTGGTGTCAGCTGTCTACAGCTTTAATTGCTACAAGCATAATGGATCACTATATGCGGAATATTGCCCATACCTGGATCAGACACAGGGAGAGATCAGTGATGAGTGATCAAGTGACCAATTCAATGCACTATTAACTGAGAATGCTAGAGGTGAGGAAAAAAAGCATGATTCCCTGGGTATTGTCCCACTAAAACACACACAACTCCCCCACAGCATTACAAAACCTAAGTTAATGTATTAGAAGAAATTACTAATGAAACAAAGCCTTTCTTGTTTCCACTTCTCCTTCCAAGTCGCTTTAACTTGAGTTGCTTTATTGCTCTGCCTCAACATACTATGCTGTGACTAGACTGGAGATGTAAACAGTCTTATCTTTACTGACTGATCCCATACACAGCACAACAAAAGGAAAATAGAAAATACCAGCAGAAGGGAGGGTGGGTGCAGTTACGTACATTGTCACACACTGAAAGAGGGTCAGAAGTGATTGAGAGGAATTATTTGATTTACCTTTTTTTTTTCAAAACTTTGCATACTGTAACTTTAATTCAAAACCTGAGAATTGAGATATTAAAATGCCCTGAATCATATGTCCTGGTTTTTCATATAATTCATTCTGCCAAACCACTCTTTTCAATCTCCCAGGCTTTTCAGTCTCCCATCATCCTCTCAGTAACATTGCCCTCCTCTTCACCCTCACCTCTTTATCGAGCCCTCGTATCTCCTTAGAGAACCGTTTGCACTCCAGTTCCATGTCTTCCACATGGATTTCTCTCCATGGAGTCATCTTCCACGCTGCCATACTGGAGTCCACCACACTAATCATGTCCCACAGCTCTTTCAGCAGGCACACCTCACGTCTGGGTAATCGTGAAGAGGGAATAAAACCAATGAAATATGACCATGATTACACTCCTTACTGTGAATGTTAAAGAGCGGCCCTGCTACAAAGGCTCATTAGCTTTAAATCTGGCACTGGGGCCCACCATATTTTTCTTTCCAGCTTCTGTATTTCAGCTTTACCTGCATTGGCGGAGCTGTTTGTAATCGGAGATGGTGACCTCAAACAGGCTGGCGGATTCCACCAAGGAGGCCATCACCGCCTCCCGCTCCTGGATCTGCCCATGGAATGAGTCCAACATCTGGTAGGGATTCTTGCTGTCAAACCTGGGCAAATGCATGAACAGACACTCACAGACAGTACGAATCAAGCTGTGGTTAGGTAATGAATGCCTGCACTTTTGCCAAGCCTGTCTTGGCTGCAGCATCACAAGACCAGAATCTCCAGCTCTCCAAGTGCACACTGTGACAATTAACAATGACTTCTATGACATTAATGAGAAAATAATCACCAGGTTATTAGGAGACCAATTACACACATAACTAATCTGACAATTAGACATTATGACAGAGCATCTCTACCTATGAATTAATTATCATTATGTTGAGATTCAATTAGCCTTGTCGAATGTGAGAGCCTCGAGATAACACTTCTCTATTATCAAGTGAAAAAGCGAGGAAAGGTGACATTCTTATCTTTTCAAAACATTCACTGAACTTGCTGTGTTGCCTTCACTGACTAAACCCTGAAAAAGAGAACCCTTGATGTTAATCTACTGTATGTTAAATAACCACAGATACTGTATGTCTCAAATCTACAGAGTATTGGCAATGACCTCTCAGCACCAAATACAGAACTGCAAAAGTTTTAAAAACCTTGGGTTTGTTGTCTTGTCTTACCTTTCTATCAAGTGTAAAATGACTACATATTTACACAAAATTAATATACTACAGGCTAAAATCAGTATGGGGTGGGACATGTAAATATTCACATTGGTAAGATGTGTACAGCAAATATATGCACAGTATAAAGACATAAAAATTGTGTCAAAAATGTCTTCAATAGGCAACAGTTCATATTTACTGTGATGTCCATTCCCATGGCAAGAAGTAGCCCAAACAATATTGAATGAGACCATGTATGGGTATTGGAACGGATTAATTGGTTTTACATGTATTTCAATGGGAAAACCGGTCCCATCTCCCGACTTTTCATAACTGTGACGCCAGAACGGATTAAACTCATATGATGAGGTACCACTATATTTGAAAACAAATGGAAAGAGAGGTACTAAAGGTCCAATTGACAGTGTGGGCAAACTAGACAGTAGGCCATGGTTTGTCCCGGTCTGCTGGACATTATTTTAACAGGCCAGTCAACACAGCTTACAACCTCATAGGTGCACGAGCTCATGCACTCACTCATGGTGCTGAAAACAATCATAGTGGTAGCTACTACAGAGCTAGTAACTCTAACTTACCTAGCTAGGCAAAGGATGACTGAGCAGAGAGCCTGCATTTCAGATTCAGGTAAGAAAATATTAGCTTAACAACTGTGAGGTTGTGAGCCGTGGTCGCCTGTTTAATCATTTATACTGGTCCATCATCAACTGGTCCTGTAATACTGACGCTTCATCATGTGCTATCAGTCTATTGAAAAATGCATGTTTATGGTCATAATCTGCTAAAACAACAAAACCAAAATGCATTCAATTTTGCATAGTACTGTATGCTACAATACAGTGTGACTGAACATACGTACTGTAACTCAATTTTAAGAACCCTATGAAGACTACATCACAATATGCTTGTTGGTGTGGCTGTTCTGAAGAAGCAATGGCAAACCATTTACATTTAAACTACAGCATCTCAGGAATGCTAAACATTAATGTGACTACAACAATGACAGCCAAAGATCAAGGGCACTGTGATTTAATTCCTGTATCAAAGACAGTTAAGAACAAGAGGTTTCGCTGGGGAGTCATTTCCTACTTTATTGTCACGTCTGCTCCACAGTCTCACCCCTTTAGGAAACGAGCAGCAGATTCTGTCCCATTCATTTCCAAGTTTTCAACCAGTTCCTTTGCCACAAAGTGTAAAATGTCAGTCAAGTCAATATTCAACCCATTTTTCACAAGCCATTCTGACTTTTTAAATTGCAAGTTGGACAGACCAGTAGACTGTTGATATTGAAAAGCATGATAAAATAATGTTAGTTGATAATAAAGGCAGACATTAATGGATTATTATTGTTATTATTATTATATTTAGACCTCATAATCCACTTTGATTAAGCCGTGCAACATTCTCAGTCCTTCTGACTCGGCCCTACTTATGAGACAGGAAATGAATTGTTTATCATATCACCGCTGAAGCAAAAAATATGAATGAATTTCCACAGATAGGATGAAAATATCAATATCAATCAAGCAGTCAATCATCTTTGTATATAGAGGATCTGAGCTTGGACTCAAGGATTATTGAAAAGATTTTGGTGGCCACACATCAATGTTCTCAATTAAATAAACTGAAGGCTACCAAATTAAAAAGTAACTTAAACAAACTCAAACTTTTGGATTCTTCATACTATTGCATTGTTAAGTTTCAGTACCAATTCTGGAAAACTGTACCTTCTTTCAATCATTTTTGTAATTATTTATTATATACTGTATATATTTTCTCTGTCATTTTATGTGCTCTATACTTTGTTATAACTATATGTTTCAGTATTTCTATCTTACTGTTTAAGCATCTCTAGATATTCCCTTTATTTATGTAAATCACACTCAACTATCTTTGCGTATAAAATGCTCTCTGCTAAATTCAGAGATGCGAGACATTCTGTTTTTTTTCTTTTTATACCTGAAGGGACCGCCGTTGTGGAAATTCTCCTTGAATGTGTGCTGTTCAACATCAAACGAAGTACATTTCCGACGTAGACCAGCCACTTCGATGGCCTGCAGCGGCGCCACCTGCTGTTTGACCAACACTGCCTGCTTTTTCACATTGTTCCACTTTTCTGGCAACTCCTGGAGGAAGACAGACAGATAAATAAATAGATGGCGATATATAGCGATAAGAAAGGTGGACAGGAATGACAGCTGATATATTGCCTGGAGTGAGAGTGCAGAACACAGACGGGTGATGGCAGAAAAAGTCAAAGAAATGATTTCATCTCAGTAGACAAAAATAACACGTGTGTGCAAATGGCACCTCTAATTGTTTGTAGACCACATCAGGCAACTCCTGTTCATAAACCTTCAGTAAAGCAATGGTTTGCTGCAAAGGTTCAAACATGGCATCTGTGGTGTTTTGTCTCTCCTTGACAGCCAGTAAGTGCCCCATGACCCCCAGCAGGCCACCATAGTCACCCTCCTCCACATGATTTCCAAGGCCAGCCTCTGCCACGCTGATAAACTGCTCCAGGTCTGACAGACTGCATAGGGAGAAATATGACCATGGCTAATTCAATCAACATTTAAGGTAAAATCTGAAAGCCTGAGAAATCACAATTAGTCAGAAAGACATAAAACAACAACAAAATGAAAACATCCACTGAAATGAAATGTGCAGATACTGATTTCATCTCCTTCCAGGCTTCCAATGAAATTAAACTTTTGTCCATTTACCATTTGATTTCTTTCACTAAATTTTAATATAAATACAAGTTGTACTACACCTGTTGGTTACATGGTCCATGAGATGCTGTTTGAACATGAAGCTCCATTTTTTGATGATGTTAAGCAGAGCGCTCTTCATGCTACGACCGTCTACCCTCATCCACCCATGGAACACGTGCACTGGCTCCATACCCTGCACCTCCTCATAGATCTTTTCATACCTACCAGATGAGGAAAATAAAATTCACAGATGACAAGCAACAAAACTGCACCATGACAGTAAAATATAATATATAATCATTGCACCTCAGACTTAATAAGACCACTTATCCCTTTCATGAATGAATTATTAAAAACTGGGTAGTGACATTTTCAGGCTTCAGCGTTGTCAAGCATTTTCCTGACTGTATTGTTTTTCATTTTTCTTTTTTTTTTGCATCTATTTGGGTTCATTTATTAGATTGTTTTGTTCATTGTTGCTCATTATTCTGGATGCATTTTTTCATTTTTTTTCCTATTTTCAAGTCACCCAAGGTCACCTAAAAAAAAGTAAAAAAAAAAAAAAATCAAAAAAATCAGAACAGCTGTCTTTTAACACACACATCAAACAAACAAACAGCACACAAAGCAGTGGCTATGGTTGTAGTGAACATGCTAATTTAAACAGGTGACTTTTGAAAGCTATGATGAGTCCAACTGTCAGACATGTGGTGGGAGAGAGTTCCAGAGCCTCTGTACAGAGCGGCTAAAAGCTCGAGCACCCGTGGAGCTGAGGTGTGAGGTGGGGATGGTCAGGAGACCAGCAAAGGATGAGCGGAGGGTGCGGGAGGGTGTGCATTCTTGAGGTCACAGGGGTAAGTGGGTTATGGGGGGTTTTGAAAGTGAGCAGAAGGTTTTTATTTCATTATTCATGTTCCTTTTTCTTACTTTCGCATCTAATTTGGTTCACTTATTTGATTATTTTGTTAATTGTTCATTTTTTTCTTAATTTCTGAGCAATGTTTTGATTGTTTTGCTCATTTAAATTTTTTTTTTTTAATTTTTGTTCATTTTTCTTCTTTCTGTATCTAATTCGGTTGATTTTTTTGACTGGTTTGTTCATTTTGCTACTTATGTTCTTCATTTTTTGTGATTTTGTTGACTTTTATTCATTTACTTTACTATTTTGTACTGTTTTTGACTTATGTTGTCCATTTTTTCGAGATTATTTTGTTAACTTTAAGTCAAAATACTCAGTAACTTGTTGCATTTTGTTGCATGTTGCATTACTGTAAATTTGATGCCACTTTGTAGAGCAGTGGACACATTGAGGCACATACCTGTCCACCTGCTCCCTGAAGTTTTCCAGTTTGGGTGGGTTCTCTGGGATGGCATTATCAGCACTATCCTCCATCTCCTGGCTGGTCAGGATATGGCCATACAGAAGGAACTGACGCATGAACTCCTTTCTGTCATCAACGTACAGATAGCTGTAGCAGTCCAGGGAGTTGCGGAACTCGCAGCATGCTGCCATGACACTTTGCACACGATCCATGAGGAGATTCCGCATGTCTGCCAGGTCAGCCATGTCCTCCATATCAGCCTAAACCAAAGGCAATCACAGTGTTCTCTGTGGAGTATACACATTTAGGACACTGTGCTTGAAAGAGAAGTACAATGTACGATGTTGTACCTGGTAGTGTGGGAAGGGGCTGTGCAGAGGAAGGCGTGGCACCAGTGAAGAGATTCTGAACACGTCATTGATGAGGCTTTCCACCAGCTCAAAGAAACCATCTCCTACCCCATAGTCCAGGGATGGAGTAAAGACCACGTCAGGAATTTTCAGATCCAGCTGAACCTCAAACAGAGGGGCCACAACAGTTTTCTGATCTGGATGAGAGAAGACCAGACAGGAGATCAGACTAGTGATACGTAGATTAAAGCTATTATCACAGTTTATGAAAGAAGTGCACGAGTTTACTATCCCTGTTGGAAACATGGAGTTTGGCTGCTATCTAACTGTTTTAGCAAACATTTCCATGACCAAATCCTTCAACAGCCTTGTAACCACCAAGACAGCACAGCAGAAAAGATGTTTTATTCATTAATCAAAGAGCTCTGGAAGTTGGACTCAGTAAAAGATTTGATTCCAGACAATAACGCAGAAATAACCCACCTGTCATTAATTATGTCTAACTTTAACCTGTAAAGATTCAATATGTAAGATTTGTGAATACACTTCCATTAGTCATTTGTTAACCCAAATTTAAACTTCATGACTGTCTCAGTTGTCTACAGTCTGTGTTCTGATGTTTTCAGAGAGGATTGAGATCAGGCTTTCTGTGAAAATCCTTTATATTGAGTCTATCTTTTCAGTGCAAACAGTCTAGAACAGTAGTTATTAAAGGCTTAGAGATGGAGTCAGTGTGGAACGCAGATTCCAATAAGAGCACTTTACAATCAACAATTTCAGCACCAGATGTTCTAATGACAACTGATGGCATGAAGCTATAGTGTGTGGATTATAGTATGTCAAGGATTTGTGTTTCTGTTCAACAACATTGTTTCTTTCCATATTTTTAGTATCACTCAGTATGCTGCCAAAATTCAGTCCGATGTGGCAAAGTTGTAGCTTTGCTGATTTTGCCATAGGACAAAACATTAGGTTTCTTGTCAGTATCAGTTTTTGATGACATTTGCTCAGCATTCAGCATGCTTTGAAAAATCCTAAAATACTAGGAAATGTGAATTAAATTTACACTAAAAAACAGTGTAATGCCCATTTACTTGAACATTTTCATATTCAAAGATTCTGAATTTCTCTCACTCAAAAACAAGTATTTCATAGACTAAACAGGAACCTACGTATTTTTCGGACCATAAGGTGCACCGGATTATAAGGTGCATTAACTGAAACAAAACGGAAGCACCAAGAAGGACCTCCTCGAAAGGCATTGATCTCCATGTCA
>JAQQAE010010661.1:0-13984 GCA_029823295.1 Pseudamia nigra | reverse complement strand
CATTTTCCAAAAGGGCACTCATGGCAAAAGGGCAGGTGCTTCAGCACCACCAGGGGTCTATCTGTACACGTCCCTGGTTGGAAGGGTAGAGCTCAGGCCAGAGTAGAACCTATTTTGGTGCCGATGCAAACAGGAGATCAGGAAATTTTTAATCACTTTCTCTAAAATTGCAAGACAGGAAACATGTTCAGTAACTTCTTAAGAAATAATGGCCAGATCTTGGTATTACAGTGGCGCACTAGGTAGCATATAAGCCTCAGAAGGTAGAAAGTTTTGAGTTCAATTCCCCAAGTCAGCATACTTCCTGTTTATGTGGACTTTGCATGCTCTCCCCTTGTCAGATCCAAATATATTTTTTTCATCTGTTGTACTGTACAGTAACAAATAGACTTTAATCTACCACCAAAAGCTGATATGATGTAGCGTGAATGAACAGTTTTGACCCATCTATGATACACTATGTGGTCATGTTACCCACAGGAATTTTGACAACTCTTTCAGATCACACAGGAATCCTTATCATATCTGAGCCGTTTTGAAACAAACATAACAAAATAGTCAACCAACGGAAAACAAATCACAGTATAATGAATACACTGTAAACAAAAATAATTTAAAAAACAAGAAAAAAAGAAGAGTTTGAGACCATAAGACCACTATGGATGGTTTACGTATGTCTCTTTAAGATGTCTAAATCATACAGACCCTTCAACTCACCCTTCAACTCTGTAGTATAATTTTTGTGTTTTTGGAAAATTTTGTTCATTTTCTGTTCATTTTTTCGTCGCTTTAGTGCTTAGAACCCAAAATCTGGAACAGCTCGTATACTATTAGGATTCCATTGGATTTCCAACAAGATGTCCAGGTTCTTGCAGCAAAAACTTTTGTCCAAATAGTCAACATTAAACACAAGTAGTGAACATACTGCGGTAAAGTCTCTGAACACTGAAACCAAAAGTGCCAGTTCCACACTAAAGCTCTGCCTGTATACTAAATCACAGCATGGCTCCGTTATCCGTTTAAGAGATTTTGCTTGGGACATTTTTTCCCTGAGCCTTTCAGATGTCCATTTGAGGATTATTTATTTCCAAAAAACAGATTTCAATTTTGGTTTTTTGTTTTTTTATTAAAAAAAAAAAGGGGCTGTGATCACATACTGTAGTTTGAAAAGGCCCATGCTAATGGCAGGGGTATTTTGTTGACCTTATATTTTATTACTGGTAAACTATACTGGAGTTTATTACTGGAGTCAGGGTGAAAAGATTGAAATGCTGAAATACCTCCATCACCATTAAAATGGGCAGCAGGCAGAATTGAGGGAACTACTGAGAACAAAATGAGCCACAACATGCATAAAATAGAGTGGTACACTCCTTTATGCTGCGGTCTGCTTCAGAGGCAGCATCAGGTGTAGAGATGTAAAATACCGGGACAGATTAAAAAGGCTGGATCAGTGGCGGGGGGGAGGCTGGACTCACTGGGGGCTGTGGTGGACAGATGGAGGACTTCATGGACAAACCAGACCATCCTCTGCACTTTATTCTGTCCCTGCAGAGGAGCAGCTGCAGTGGACGACTAACTACCCTGCAGGACTGAACGCTATAGGAGATCCTTCATCCCCACTGGCATCAGACTGTTCAACACGTCAGCTTTATGGCACAGTGAAGACTGAAGACATATTAATGATATGATTTTTCTTGTTTATGGTGAAATGAATTTTACCAAATACAATTCAATTCGATCTAGTTCTTAGTGTTTCAAAGGCCAGCCCCCACTCTGCCAACTTACAAGATAAGAAACAAAAATGACTGTAGAAAGCAACATGTATTGAAACATAGGTAGTAGACTGATAAACCATGACACCAAAAACTGATACTGTTGGCTCCCAGCTAGAAGGTTCAAGAGTTCAAACTCTGATGGGCATTAAGACTTTGCATGTTGCTCCCATGTTCACGCAGGTACTTAAAGTTGATTTTATGTTTGTACATTGATTGTATACTCATTGGTGCCCCTGCCCAAGGTATTGGTTGACATCAACTACTCTTCAAGCTGGCATACACTGTACAATTTTAGAAAGGTGTGAACATAAGGTATGCAAGCACATGAAAATTCAGCGCACAGTGTGTGTTCTGACATCTGTATGAGAGATTGGACAAGCCGACCCTTCTTTTTCAGCCAATACTGGGAATGTAACACTTTTATCCAAATTGAACTTATTCGCTCTGGTCTGTGATATTTCTGACATTTATTGTTATTTCTTGATTTCACTCACTGCTTCCTGCTGCTCTGCTGTTGCTGCACAGGTTTGGGCTGATTGTAAAACAGCAGCCAGGCAAGATCCCTAGCTGCAATCAGATATAAATGCCCACACAGCTGAAAATTGGGTCTTAAATTGCATAGTGTACGCCAACCTTTAAAGTCACAGCATGGGTAAAAACATGCTGATTATCCCTGGGAGGATCAATAAAGTGAATTTTATTATTATTTTTCCAAGTTAAGTTACATTTCATTTATTTTAAAAGTTTGCATTTTGACACAGAGGTCAGAGTTTATAAAGGCAACTATTTACAGATGCAAACAGTGGTCTGAGCAGCATGCTTACTGTCACAAACTTCTCAAGAGATGAAGGAAACACAATGTCCAGCAGAAACACACCAGAAAACACATCCAAAGTGACTTGACCGCATGTACTCTGAAGACATTGTGCTCCTGCCCTTTAACATGATTCAAGCTGAACTCAGTGAACAGTGGGTAACTACATCCAACTGTGACATTATTTGTATGCAGTCCTTAGAGATAACTCCTCATAGGGACACATCTTTCTGGAGTTATTAATCTACGCTGACATTTTCATACAAAGTATTTTGCACATGATACTTTTTACCTTGCCGTAAAACCAAAAACAGGGTCCTGTTCTGTACAGTTGGTGAAGAATTCGGTGAAGTGGCACATGGTGACCATAGCAAAATAATACAAAAAAAATTCAATGTGTACAATTAGTCAAAGTGTGTCAATTCTGGGCTGTTCAGTTCAGGAGATATTCACTCTATCCACACTAAAACATTGTAGGTGACAACAATGTATGTTAGCACTGGATAAAACCCTTCATAATAAAAGTCTTATCTGAGCAACTCAGTAAACATGGCAGTGCAAAATGATATACTCTGCTCCCTCCGTAAACTATTCACTTAAACTAACTAACTAACCACAATTAATTTAAAGGTGAAAAAACACATTGTTTTTTCACACTGGTAAAATTATAATCATGACAATTATATTCCTTTTCTGGGGTTAAATCCCTGTAAATCCTAACAGAACATGTAAGATTTTTAAAAATACAGATAAACCAGTCATCTGTACATGCACAGCAGAGCCACAGAGACATGTCTCCTTTAGAGGATGACAGAAAACAGTAGCTGAAGAGCTTCCTCCCACACACCGTACCCTTCAAACAGCTTGCAGATATATTCTCCAATAACATGCACCTGTTATTAGGCTTCCACAGCTCATGTCTTTTACATGGTAAGACATGCAAAACAGAAAACCCAGTGAAATCTCCATTTGTTCTGTGCTTGTCATTATATTTGTAAGTAATGTACATCCCTGTATGAAATTTGAAAACTATGCACATAAAATGTATTCCCTTGTAATAGGTTTTAATTAGGGCTGTCAAACAATAAAATTTTTCATCTGATTAATCACAGGGTCACTGTGGATTAATTTTGATTAATCATGATTAATAACCATTTGTTATTAATCTAAATTAATCAAAGGGTCACTGGATTAATTTTGATTAATCACAATTAATACCCATTTGTTGTTTTCATTTCGTGGGAGCAAAAACACTCGTGATAGAAGGTGATACAGACACTCGACTAAAATTGTTTATTTTACATTAAAATTGATATTTTATACATATATAAAATATATATTTATTTTATTCATGTAAAATAAGTGGTATATTTTCTTGTATTTTAATCTTGTGTAACTAAAGGAAATTACATCTGCTTTGTAGAACTTAACAGAACCGTTGTAATGTTCTGCTGAGATGTTTTTGCTTTTTTACACTTGGTTCACTGCCTTCATCAATAACTAATGTAATTTGAATCAAAATGTGTAAAGACTTATACTTTTACATATAAATTGATTTTGAAGCAGTAAATTCTAAAGAAGTTGGCAGTGACGTGGGTCAAATGTATTGCAACATAAGATTTCATCACTTTATCCTTAATATGAGTTATTGTGCGTTAATCACATTAAAGCGTTAATTGCGTTACAAATTTTAAACTAATTAATCATGCAAATGAATAATCTGAATTAATGCATTAATTTTGACAGCCCTAGTTTTAATTGTTATAAAATACAAGACTAACTTTCTAATCATATACATTTATGTTTGGGGTTTTTTTTCCCAGCAGGATTAGCTGATGAGCTGAGACACAACATGAGATGAAGATGTTTGAAAGTCACAGATTTGGGGCTTTTTAGAAAACATTAGAAAACATACATTTTATATTGCTTTCTTATCTTTTTTTATTCAATTTTATTCAATCTTTTGCAGTATTTACTTATATTATTTCTGCACTGGTTCAAGGAGTTAGAGTTTTCACTGCTTTATGCAATGTGTAACAATTAAAGGGGCTACTTTATTTTACACATTGCTAGCACTGGATTGGACCTCCTAACTATCATAAGATGTTACACTGTGGTAATAAAAGGATGGCCATGACTAGTAGTAGTACAGTGGTCCCTCATTTATCGCTGGGTTACGTTCTAAAAATAACCCGCAATAGGCAAAATCTGCGAAGTAGATTCAGTAGTGCATTTGGTTGATAAACAAAAAAAACAAACGCTTTCCTACAAAAAAAAAAAAAACACGATGGCCTCCGGAAACACCAAATTTAATTTCAACGATCAGTCAACGAAGCTGGACACACAAGAAACCACCAACAGTGACGGCGTCACAGCCCACCCTGCGCCTCCCCTCCTCCTACGCGCCAGCGCCCCACCCTCCTCCACGCCGGCGCCGCGCTGCTCAGCTCCGCCGCTGCGCCGCCGCACCGCCCTCCAATGAAGGCCCTCGTCCACACTGTGGACCTCTTTCAGAGAGAAAACCCGCAAAGATACAGCGCTTCAGAGTCACACCGCCAGCGAACGAACACCGGTGCATGTCCGGAGAAGCTGAATGCACGCTGCACTGCACAGCACAGCACAGGAGACACAACACGGAGGAGATGACTGACAATGGCCTTAGCCAATCAGGACGCAGAACACAATGTGCGGGTGCTCCTTTCGCCAATCAGGACACAGAACACAGTGTGCGTCCATACGCTGTATAAAAAATATATAAAAATTGCACCAAAAAAATCCGCGAAACAGCGAGGCCACGGAAGGTGAACCGCGATATAGCGAGGGACGACTGTACTCATGTAGTCTGTGGTATTTAAACAATGTATAGTTGGACTAAACAGTCCAAAATGTGGCACCATTTGCAGACTGACGTGTTGACACAAGATAGGATGGATCCATGCTTTTGTTTGATTATTACCACAACATCCTAATGTCACAATTAAAATCCAGACTCATCATGTCAGACAAAATATTTCACCCTTCTATTTACCACTTTTACTGAGTCCATGTGAACTGTAGCCTTAGTTTCCTGTTCTTACCTGACAGGAGCGTCACCATGTGTGATCTTCTGTTGCTGTTGTCCATCTGCTTCAGTATTTTACATGTAGGTCCATACCTCTCTGTCCATGCCATTCTGCATTACTCAGTTGTAACCAGTGGTCATTTAAGTTACTGTTACCCTTCCATCTGTTCAAACTAGTCTGACCATTCTCCTCTGACCTCTAGCATCAACAAGGTATTTTCATCCAGAGAACTATTCCTCACTGGATATTTTCTTTTACAGGCTATTCTCTGTAAACCCTGATGGCTGTGTGTGAAAATCCCAGTAGATCAGCAGTTTGTGAAATACTCAGACTCGTCCATCTGGCACCAACACCCATGCCATGTTCAAAGTCGTGAAAATCACTTCCTCGTTCTCGTGCTCGGTTTAAACTTCTGCAGGTCATCTTGACTGAATCTACATGATTAAATGCACCAAATTGCTGCCATGTGTTTTGATAATTAGATATTTACATTAGCTAGTGGTCTAACATTTGTGATTCACTTTTAGATTCCATCAACTGATGCCCATTTACTTTTTTCACCTCCTTTAAGCAACAACTCTGATGCAAAATTTCAAACTTTTTTAATCAAGAAATTAAGTGCATTTTCAAAATGTTCACTTAATTGAGGTGATGGAAATACGCAATAATGCCAACAACCACACCTTGCAACTAAGGCAAATGGACAACAGCAACAGAAGATCACACATGGTGACGCTCCTGTCAGTTAAGAACAGGAAACTAAGGCTACAATTCACATGGACTCAGTAAAAGTGGCCAAAAGAAGGCTGGAAAAATGCTGGTTTGTCTCGTGAGTCTGGATTCCCACTGTGACATTTGGATACTATGGTAACAATCAACATGAAGGCATGGATCCATCCTACCTTGTATCAACTCTTTAGAACGCCACACACTTTATGACCACACTGTAGTACAGTGGTACCTCGGACAAAGAGCTCTTCTGAGAATGAGAAATTCGGATACCGAGGAAAAAAACTGCAAAAAATTTACCTCTGACAACGAGGTTTTAATGGGATAAAAAGTAGTCACTTCCGGGTCTCGGCGAAGCTAACAGCGGTTAGCCAAGCTAACAAAGGCTAACGGCTAACAGCCGTTAGCCTTTGTTATGGAGAGGCTGCTTTGGATCAAAAAGAAGGAAATCGCTGGTGATACTGTACTATCATTGAAGTCATCGGGCAGCTTGTCTGGGTCCAGAAATGGATTAATTGGTTTTACATTTATTCCTATGGAAAAAGTCTCTTGGATAACGAGAAATTTGGATACCGAGCATGACGCCGGAACGGATTAAACTCGTTGTCCGAGGTACCACTGTATCTTATGACAGCTGGGTGTATATTGAGCAGTCCTCACAAAATAGAAATGTGTTTATTTAACACGTCAAAGTGGGATGAAGTATTATCCTTGTGTGGAACAAATTCGTGACATGGAGTCGTACTGTAGAACAAATCATGCTTCCAGGACAGATCAAGCGGTGACATCTGCCTACTGGATTTTAGTCCAAATAATTCATGTCATTGCTGGGTGTGTCTGAACATGTCAGCTTACATAACTGTGTGGAATAATTACTGCTCTGACAACAGCCCTCAGCACACTGGTAATGTGTTCGCGTCAGTTAAAGTCAGGTGAGTACATATGTAGTTGTAGTTGGAGGAGAACCGGGAGGACTGATCTGTCACGAGCTGAGGGTAATGAAGCATCAGCTGCTCCGTGACATCAGCCACATCCCAGCTTCTCCTTCTGTTCTCCACAGTTTCTCAAACTGGTCACTGCTGGGTTATCTTTTTCTTTATTATTTTGTTTATTTTCCTTCAAGTTCTTGTTTATTTTGTTCATTTTCTTTATGATTTTGTTCATACTCCTGATTACTGCATTCATTTATTGTTCATTTTCTACATTAATCTGTCTCTTTTTGATTATTTTTCCTGATTGTTCCATTCATTTTTGTTTATATTCTTGATTATTTTGTTCACTTCTTCATTTTCTTAATTACTGTTTAATTTCAGTCAATTTTTTATTATTTTGTTTATTTTAGTAATTTTGTTCATCTTTAAACTTTCACCATAATCTTTATTTCATGATCACCTTTACTTTTATTTTTTCTTTCCTCTTTGCCCATTTTATTTATTATTTTGTCCGTTTCTTTTTATTTTCTTGAGTATTCAGTTCAGTTTTTCATTTTCTTAAATATTATGTTACTCTGTTCATTGTCTTAATTATTTTGTTCATTTTCTTGATTACAACATTAATTTTTGCTCATCTTCTTTATTATTTTGTTCATTGTTATTAATTTTCTTAAAATTTCTGCACACTTGTTCATTTTGCTGATGTCATTCATCTTTGTTCATTTTATCAATTATTTTGATTTTTTTTTCCATTACTTCATTCATTTTTATTAACTTTGCACATTATTTCATTCATCTTTGTTCATTTTCTTCATTATTCAGTATATATTTCTTCACTTTCTTAATTATTGCTAATTTTCTTGACATTTTTGTGCACTTTCAATTATTGTGTTGATTACCGGTATTTAATTTCATTTGTATATCATATGTAATCATATTATTTTCATGTGTTCATCATTTTCTTGCTTGTTTTGTTTATTTTCTGTTCATGTTGTTCATCATTCTATATCAATTTGTTCATTTCTCTAATTGTTTTTGTTAATTTTCTTGATTATGCTGTCCATTTTTCTTCCTTCTCTCAATTATTCCAATCATTTTTACCATATTTCTTGAATTTTTTTTGCACATACTGTATTTGTTCATACTTTTAACTTGTATGCTCATTTTGATTGAGTGATTGAGTAAGCTGGTATTTACACCATTCAGTCAGAACTCATTTTTTTCATTACCCAGAGTATTTTGCTCATTTTTGTTTTTAATATGGTGCTTATTTTGCTCCGTTAAAGCGGTGAACACTGGCATACCCATCCAGTTTTCATTAGGTCTTTTGCATTCAAAGACTAATACAGTGGTACAGTACCTCACTGTACAAAATGAATCCATTCCAGCGTGACGCTTGTACAGCAATAATTTCTCACAGCGGGGTGGGGTTTCCCCATATTAATATATGTATATAATATTAATCTGTTCCGGGACCCACCAAAACTCCTTTTTAAAGTATATATTACACAACCATTTATTCATTATTATTATATGAAAAGGAAGTTATGTTAATTATATGAAAAGGAATGCATGAAATTAATTCTAAAAATGATTTATAATGTCTTCTTACCTTGACTTATGACAGGCTGATGCTGTATGTGTCAGCTGACTGCAGCCCGGCCAGCCTCGGTGTCCGGGGACGGAATCATAGCAATCGTAAGCTAACCGAGAGGGTAAACTTGTAACAATTGAGGACTCATCTGGGATCTTAGAACCGAGAGCGAATGACCCTAACTTCTGGGACATTCGACTGGGACATGAAATGTAGTGTTACCAAGTGTTTGCTTCAGTGTGTGAAAATAATGTGGTTTGTTTCAAGTTGGCGTGGCGGTGCTAACTGCTAGTTAGCTGTGTGCCTCAGCTCACTGGGTGCCAATTTAGTTTAGTCGCAGTAGGCTTATGGCTACTGGTCTTAGCTATCAACACAGAGCTTAAGAACAGTAGCTGTAAGCATGCCGAGCAACGGCATTGTTGTTATTAGCTCCAGAGCTTTGTTGATAGCTAAGAACACTAGCCGTAAGCACGCCGAGAAACACCGTTGTTGTTAGCTCCGGAGCTGTGTTGGTAGCTAAGAACACTACCTGTAAATGCACCAAGCAATGGCGTTGTTGTTAGCTCCCTCTCGGTTAACCCTCTAGCAAAACAGCAACCACGATCAGCCACTGACCAATTTAGTTTAGCCACAGCTCCCAAGCTAACAACACATAGCCGGGCCTGCCGGTCTCCAGTTTCATCCGTGTGGACCGGACAGTGGCAGAGAGTGGTAAGAGGAAAGATGGGGGGACCGGTTGTGTTTGTAAACAACAGATGGTGTTACCCAGGCCACAGCACTGTTAGGGAGAAGCTCTGTAGCAGGGATATCGATCTATCAGCGGTTAGCATTTGGCCATATCACATGTTATTGTGTTGACTCTTTACATCACTTCCAGGTGGGCAATAGTTCACTTCCGGCTGCTGATCTACTGTACCAAACTCCAGTCCTGTAGGTGGCGGTAATGCACCTGTTAAGTCGGGTTTATCTCTTTCATGCCATGATGTTTTATGCGGACATCAGGATGCATTTTTGGCCAAAATATTTTTCGTACAGTGAATATTTCATAGAGGGAAGCATTTGTACAGCGACGTACCACTGTAATAATCTATGATGGCGGTTTATACTAATTTGGGTTCTGAAGAGATGCCAAAATGTACCTTTGGGGTTTTGCACTAATAAAGTTTAGAAACCTCAGGGTGAAACCAGGGGCTTTAAAGCCAAAGTGGGACAATTAGCCGGCTAGACACACTCACTGCTGCTGTATTTATTGGACCACGCTGTAATCTGCAACTCTGTGACTCACTTCACGTCTCACTAAAACCATTACTGAATTACTCTTTTCATTCCCTCCTTCTCCATGTTTCTGTATGTGCTTGATAATCAGTCAGCTTAGCTCTCCATCTCAGTAAACACCATTAGCCCGGAAGGCCGAACCGACCAATCAGAGCCGGAGAGAGTCAGCCGGGCGACCAATAGCCTCAAGGAGCGCAGAGTCCCTCGTGACATGCTGACCTGCTGCATGTCGGTGAACGTTGCTATGGAAACGCTACTGTACAGAGAGAGAGGCTCAGTGGAAATGCAGGCGAGCGAGGGAGGAAACAGAGAGGTGGTGGGAGGATAGAAGAGACAAAGATGCTGGCAAATGTAGGAGAGGAAAGAGAAAGACGAGCAGCGGCGATCCGAAAGATGAGGAGTGTTTCCTAGAAATGCCGTGTCAGGTGAAGGCCAGAGGTTTTATTTTTAGTCAGGTATCTCTGTATCCATCAAGAATATGAGCAAAATAGCAGGACCAAAACAGGACCAAAATGCTTCATTTATGAATGTAATTTAAAGAAGATATGCATTTTTAACACTAAATGAATAACATTTAAGGTCTTTTACACTTTAAAGGTAAAACATAAGTGGACGATTGGACAAAATAACAATTAAATGAACAGAATTTCACAAAATAATCAACAAAACTAATGATAATGAATGAAATAGTGAAGAAAATGACCCAAACTAAATCAAAAAAGAACAAGATTGTGACCAAAATGCATGAAAATGAGCAAAATTAGTAGCCAGAATTAGAAAGGACCAAAAATAAATATTAACACTATCTACATTTTTAACAGTAAATGAATCCATATGTATACAAAATTATTGAAAATAAACAAAATAGCCAAGAAAATGTACCAAACTGAATCAAAAAAGAAGATTCTGACCAAAATGCACACAGTATTGAAGATGATGAGTAAAGTAATGAACAAGATGAATGACAATTAACAGAATAATTCACAAAATTAATTAAACTGAAGCAAGAAAGTACAAAATTGTGACCAAAATGCACAAAATATTCAAGAAAATGAGAAAAAAATTAACTAAATAATACGAAAAAGGACCTAAATCCATTGTAAATTGATAGTACCTACATTATAAACATAAATCTACAATGGATACAAAAGTAATAAAAAAACAAACAAAATAATGAAGAAAATGAATCAAGAAAGTGAACCAAGAAAAAACAAGATTGTGACCAAAATTCACACAATATCCAAAAAAATGAACAAAATAAACAAAATAATAATAAAAGGACCAAAATCCATTAATATTAATAATATCTACGTTTTTATGGTAAATTAATGCACAATACATATAAAATTTATTCAAAGGAACAAAATAACTAATAAAATGAACCAATTTGACGCAAAAAAACAAGCTTATGCATACAATATTCAAGAAAATGAACAAAATAAGTAACAACATGGATAAAATGAAAAGTAAATAACCAAAATAGTTAACCAAATAATGAAAATGAACAGAATAATCAAGAAAATGAGCCAAACTGAAGGGGAAAAGGACAAGATTTTGACCCAAATGCTCAGATTATTCAGAAACACAAAATGTACAAAATGAGCATTTAACAAAATAAGCAACAGAATGGGACCAGAAATTTATAGTAAACAGCTATAATCTCTATATTTGTTACTGTATGCTACATTAATCCACATACTATGATATTTTTCATGTATTTAAGCTTTAAACATTAGATAATAACATGGATAAGAATGAGGCTTTACCTTGCTTTCATGCATGTAATTAATTTTTAAAGTTTTTATTTTGACGTACAATGAATGATAATAGTAATAATAATACATAAAAATGAGCAAAATACAACTACTGTAAATCAACAAAATCATCCACAAAATGAGCAAGAGATTGTGAAAAGATGAACATAAATTAATAAAATTATCAATAAACTGAACAAAAATGAAACCTACATTAAATAAATATGCCAATATTTATGCAAAGAATTTATTTTTAAAGACAAAAAAGTTACTACTTTAATGTCAAATGTTTTATTATGGGACAAATGCACATTTTACTGATATTTAGATGGACAAATCCCCCCTAGCCCACTGTCAAATGTACACCTCTGTCAACAGGTGTGGTCGTAGGTCAGAGCGGGACTGACGTTCAGCTTTAAGTCAAATGGAGCTGGAAGTGATGAGGTGAGCTGAGCGTTCTACAGGAGAGGGTAGGATGTTTGACTCCTGACTCTGATTTCTTTTGACGGACCAGAGCCTGAGGTCATAAAGGTAGACTGTCAACTCAGATCTCAGAGCAACCTGTGTTAATCAGTCACATGACCACTTTCAAGAACTGCGACCTCTGCCAAAGGGAGTTGAACATCAGCTTTAACAATGAGGCCACTGTCATTTCACAAGCAAAGTCTTTATATGGGATGTCTTCTTATTTTAAAGGTCCCCCGTCTTAACACAGTCTACATTTCCTGTTACAGACGTCTGTGAGGGTGTTGACCAAACAGTGGTGAATTGATTTCTCCGTCGGTTTCTAGTAACCCCCCACTTTTCATCAGAAAATGTTATAATTGGCTGAACTACCACTCTGATCATATTCCAGCCAGGGGCATGTCTATGGGGTGGTAATCTGATTGGCCACACTGAGTGCCTTCCTGTGTGACTGGCTCTCTGCCCAGTCAGAGGTAGGGGTGTCATAGTATGCCATGGGTTGGTTCATTTTTGGTACAGTATGAGAACAAAATGCTAAACATAAAACTGCTTATCTTTTGTGTAAAAAGGAACAGCTTTAATAACATTTAAAATCAAATATAAATGCCATTCTTTAATAAATTAAAGATTCACAAATAACACAATTTTGTCAGTTTTGATCTCTTATGTATATTTGGCAGCAACTATCTGTCTATGACCTTATTAAATGTGACCAAGACACTGTTGCAAAAAAGATTTTTAATCTGAATGAGTCCTTTTCTGGTTAAATTAAGGTTAAATAGAATTTAAAAAAATTAAAATGTGTACAATAAAATAAAAAGGTAAATATGAACTGAACATGGTTTTAGATCCGCTGCTATAAACACACCAGTGGCATTTTTCACTGCTTTGGCTCCAGCTGAAGAGCTTGGGAGAGACTGTTTAAATGCTGCTGGAAACTGCGTCCGCACCGCACTAAATTTTTTGTTTGTTGCACACTGCTTTCATCTTATCCACTTGTCTTTGTCCATTTACATATTTCACCAGGAAGCCGAATTGGTTCCAAAGAGGAGACTTAAAGGACACAAAAGGGTCTTCAACCTCTGGATTCTCCTTAGCACAACTGTTACCCATGATGCCCAGTACATATACTGTACTGTATGTGTTGTATAGCGCGAGGCAGTTACACTTCCTGTCCCTCACTCAGCATGTTCTGTGTGGAAACTCGGTACACTTCTGTACAGAACCAAATATTGCATACAGAAAAGTACAAACACAGGTGTACCATTACGCCCCTAGTCAGAGGTGAGTAGGGGTGCAGTTCAACCTCCGACCTGGAGGGCAGAAATCTTTCAGAATACGGTTCAGCCTACCAAACATAGAGAAGAGAGCAGTAAAGAAGAGGCCGCAGATCACTAAAGCAGACAACCAACTGGGATGTGAGTTGACTTTGATCCATTTACCCCTGCTTGCCACCCTGCATGACTCAGTGCCCCACCTGGACCACCCCAGCAAAAAGAAGTCTGAACATGCCACTCATTCTGATACACTAATGATCTTTTCATGGTCAATTTTCTGAGAAGAAATATTAATCAGTTTGCC
>JAQQAE010010660.1:0-13984 GCA_029823295.1 Pseudamia nigra | reverse complement strand
TACATGCAGAGAGATCTCTGCCAAGGACGGGAAGTGGCGAGCTTATATGCAGCTGTGGGTGCGAGAGGAACAGATAAGCAGATGTGGCGATGGTTGACTGCAGAAACTGTTCTAGTCGGTTCTGTTTCTGTCAGTGGCGCCAGTGTGGGTCTGTGCGTCAGCACAGTTGATAACAAGGTTACATGAGACACATCATAGTGAATTTCCATTACACCAGTTAGCCTGTGTTAGCTTGGCTAACAGCTGTTAGCTTTGCCGAAACCCAGAAGTGACTATTCGTTCTCCGATTAAACCCTTGTTGTCCGAGTGAAATTTTTTTTCTTCAGTATCCAAATTTTTCATTGTCAGAAGAATTTGTTGTCCGAGATACCACTGTATTTATTGCAATATCACCATACATTGACAATTGCAATACTATCTTTTTTTACTTATTCATCCTAAGGTGAAAAAACACTTTTTTAACTTAAATGCACTGCAGTGACTTCAACTAGTACTCAAGATCACTTATAAACATTTTTATTTATTGTGTTGCTGATATGAACATGTGCACAACCATTTAATTTTGTGTGGTAACAACAATCCTGTATTTCAGTTCAGTTCAATTCAATTTTATTTGTATAGCGCCAATCATAATCGCCGATTATCTCTAGGCACTTCACAATTCGAGACCGAGACCTTATGACTATACAGAGAGTAAACCCAACAGAACCACCGCGAGGAAGCCAAAGGAGACAAGGGTGAGGAAAAATTTCTTTTAACAGAGCTACAAGAATCATGATTGTAGGATTCTGTGTTTAAGTAACTGCTTGACTCACAATGAAATTCGAATATGCATTTGAATAGACTTGAGTAGATATTTAGTTATTCATTCGAACACGTGCAAATTGGGGCACAAATAACCCAGCCTAAACAGGGCATTTTTCCATTTCTAGACAAACAGGCACCATAAACCCAATTGTGACTATGCTACTGTAAATATCTGTGTTACTTTTACATGATGTAATTAATCCATGTTAGCAGCCATAGTTGAGAATTAGAAAATGCTGGAGCTAAGGATTGAAGCCAAAACTTTCTGGCATCCCCTGCCAGAATGTGTGCGCTGTGCCCATCCTGGATATCTCAGGCAAGTCAAAGTAACTGTTTCATTTGAAGAACATTTGTAGCAACAACACAATAGCTTTCTTGATCACTGGCAGCTAATGCTTAATTAACCACTGATGCATAACTCTTTAATCTTTGATATTTTAAATGGAAATATCACTGTTTTAAATTAATGACTTTTACATGTAATGCTTTTTCCTCTTCTGGTGTTCAATTACTCCAAAAGAAAAAAGCAGATAAGCATGAGCTGAAATAATTGTAAACCTTGACAGCACATGTACATTTAGCTGCACTCAAAGCACTGAAATAATGAAAATAAATGCTGCTATTTGGATTTCCAATGAGGAACTGCCTGTCCTCATTGCTAGAGAAGCTCTCACTGGCTTCATGGCCTTTAGAGCCCAGAGCTGAGTTAGGTCCCAAGACAGTCTTTGGCCATCATTGTTCCAGCCTGTGATGATTAGCCATTAGGCTCCTGGGCCCTGACTTGCCATTGAGGCCCCCCTTCTCCTGCACTAATTTTAACTAGGAATGAAAAAGAAGAAAAGGATAAGAAGAAGAATAAAGGGGATTAGTGAAAAGAAGCACTTTCCCTCCCTCTCTATCAGTTCCCTAAATAACACTTGTCCAAACATAAAGCGGTTTATCCTTTACAGTGCCCTATAATATCACGTACACTTCAAAAGTCCTCTCACTGCATGTACTGTGTGTATACATACCCCATGCCAGTATCTTTGGCTTCTTCTCTTCCTTTCTCTCATTCCTTGTGTTTCTGAGGGTTTAGAGGACTTAGTGGGCTCTCAGAAAGCTGTTGATTTAGCAGTGTGTGTGTGTGTTAATGCACAGGGCAAGGAGGGGAGGAGTGCTGACTCCAAGATACTTTAAATCCACCACATGCCAATAGATGGGCTGACACCTGGACCTCTAGCTGGGATGCTCTGATGAATAAATTAAACAGCCCTCATCTCTACATCGATCTAAATGAAGCTGCAGTGTGTTTGTGTGTGCATACTGGAAGAAGGTGAAGTGTGGGCATGGGCTGACTGTAAATGCAGAAGGATGGAAATATTTGTATTAGAAGCAAGGTGGGCAATGCAGATGTGTATAGAGTATGTGTCCACGAGTGCGTCTGTTATGCCCCGGCCACTTTTTCCACACATCGATCATCGGGTTAGAAGGGCTCAATCGAGGAATGGCAGCTGTGATGGCATCTTTAAAGCAATTAGCCTTGGACACAAGGGGACCTGTGCATACACATACTTACACATACACACATCTATTTTCACCACTTTCACATTAGCCCATATACTGTTTGCCTGATTTAAGTATTTTTCTTTAAACATTACTCCTCTATTAAGTACATGTATAACAATTAGAATTCCTTTTTATTGGAGGTGTTTTTGCTACTGTTTTTACTAACTACACAGTCTGAAAATTATAAAATGTCATTCTGATCCTTAAGCAAAAAGGCTTAAAATGCCAGTGGTAGAACAAATGAAAACCCAGGTGCACAGAGTCAGGAGACTGAAGATTCATTCAAGTGAATAGTAATTACTTTGAGAAAAAAGACAAAAGAGAATGAAAAGAGTAAATGCGGAATAATGGTATAAAGCTGTTTCAAAAACATAATCCAAGGGATCTTAGTCTGAAGGCAACAAAACACTCAGCAACCAATAAACTAAGAAAAAGATATAGAAAAGCTACATATAGATATAGAAAGATATATAGATATAGAAAAGCTACAGCTGGAAAGAGTCAACAAGTAAGTGGTTACAGAGACTGGCATCAGGATGCTAACATATTCAAAGTGACAAGGCTCAAACAATGTGATGTAGGTGAAATGTTTACAGTGTTTGTACTCAGTTTTAGATAGTAGTATGCACTCACACAAAACACAGGCAGGCGTGATGGGAAGGTAGTTTTGCAAGTATTTTCTCATAGACCAAAGTATGAGACAAGACAATTTCATGACTAAGTCTACAAGATCTAAAATTACAGGATCCACTGACTTTATGTTTGGAAGCACATTTGTTTTGGTTTTGTTTGTTCTATGAAACTGCTACAACTATGTTCATGGGGTCACTGAAGTCATTTGTTGTTATTACTACTGTTTATATGACTCATTATAACAGTGTGAAGATAGCATCCTTAAAAGTAAATTGTTTAAATAGTCTGATTAAAAGTCGGAAGGTACGGTAATAGCCAAAATGAGAAAGGAAAAAAGTTCAAGTAGTATTTCTCCAAGAAGTATTTCTCCTCCCAGGAATATGTTCAATTAGGAAAGATTGGATGTAAATATTTGATTTTTAGTACCGTAGCTATAATTAGGGCCCAAAGAGCTTTACTCAATGTGTATGTACCACCTAATAGTGACAAGGCATTTATTAAAATGCTGTTTGAACTCATTGCTGTGGAAAAATGAAGTGATGCCAATCTGTGGGTGGAGACTTTAACATAACCCCAAAATGCTTCTTGTTCTTTCTGAAGAGGGCAGTTATGTGCATCTCAAACATCAGCCTAGTCCATCAAATACATTCAAGGTAAAATCACAAGATGGAATAACCAAAGGCATATGGATTCATCATTTGCCAACTGCTAAATCTCTGCAAAGTATGCCAAGATAGGTCAGTACAGATGTAAGTGATGGACCGACTCACCCACATATATACATTACCATGCCCAGAGGCGGCAGCATGGTTGAAAACGGGTGAAATTATAGAGCAGCCATTGGATGGGTGTTCCTGGCGGCAAAAACTGACAGCAGCCACAATCAACAAAATTAACTCCTTTTACCTGTTGCCAACAGCAACAGGGAGCTGTCCATTTTCTAAGTCCTGTCTGTGCAAACCCCAGCTGGTTCCAGCCTCAGGATCAGCACCATGGACAGCTCAGCACAGCTCAGCCGAGACGCTGAGGCTGGTAGAGCCAATTGAGACTAAAACACTGGAGTTACTTGCAAAAAAATACATCAAATTTAAAATAATGGTGATGATGCTGATGATGATGAAAATAATAAATACTGGAGCTATGCTGAAAAATATGTACAATTTTAGATCTGGCATTCAAATATGAAACACATCAAACTAGGAAACACCTGGAGGAACAGGTCTGAAAATTCCTCCACATCTCATAAAAAGGCTTCTGAACCCCTGGAAAACTGTGTGCAGATGTTAAAGCTCTGACCTCTGACCTGAATGTGAAATGGGACCTTTGCAAGTAACATATTTGAAAATGTCATCTGTCACCTCTGCTCTCCAGTGATTGTTTGTTTGCCTAGGAACGCAGCTCTAACAGGAAAGGAAAAAACTGACAACTACACTTTTTTTCTGTGTAATTTCTGTGCTTTGCACAACTGGGCCTGGAGTTGTGTGAATCATCCTATTCATCACATTTAGCTCACTTTTCATCTCAGCACAATGAGTCTAAATACAACCCTAAAAATAGAAACCACCTCCAAAATGCCACTGAAACTGTTTCATTTGTATGATTGCTGTCTGAGTGCAGGAAGAAGAAGAAGACAGATTCCTAATAAAGGAAGAGGAGAAAGGTGTGAATTCAGAACCCAGCTAAAGAATAAAAAAACTTTGGCACAACTTCACCCGATGAACAGGGGCCTATTTCTACCCACTGTGCCGTACATGTTTTATCATTTTTTGTCAGCCTCCTCTTTGTCTCCTTGTCGTCTCTACATTCCCTAAACCATTGCTCATCTTTTCTGCCCCTCATCTATGTCAGCTAGTGACAATGCGAGCTGCTGCTACCACTGCCTGCTGTGCTGTTTGCGGGAATTACACATCTTTGTACACACAAACACACACACTGTGTACTTGTGCATGTGTTTCGAGGCAATGAACCATTTGATTTGCAGCTGGGGATTTGAAAAACAACCTAATAATCATGCTGCTCATGTCTTTGTTAATGTATATGCATAATACAGTATGTGAGATGTAAAACAAAGTTGAAATCTGAGGTTTTTTTTTTTCTTTTGGTCAGGACTCAAAACATCATCCATTCTTTGTGTTGGTGTGTGATGACATAACACAACCTACATTTGTTTCCTTCTTATGTAGGTCTGTGTGTGTGTTTTGCTGCCTGCAAGTAATACTATTCAATGTGTCACTGCGATGACTCCAACAGTTATACTGCAATGTGTATATTTGTCTGTGTGTGTCATTTGCTCTCTTATTTTTTTCCTTTGTGCCTGTTGAAAATATACACTACTGTACCACTGTGTAGTTTGTCGATAGACAATACGTGCGTGTGCTTAATCCATGTCCTGAAGTGTGTCCACAGGCTGGCACCGACCCCTGCTGTGTCGACTGACTAAATTATCACATGTCTCTGGACCTGTTTACTCATGTTCTATACAGTTAAGATTACAGTGGTGCCTCAGATAACGACGATAATCCGTTCCGGCGTCGCGGCCTTTATCCGAATCAGTCGTTATCCGATGCGACTTTTTCCATTAAAATACATGTAAAATCAATGAATCCGTTCTGGACCCACGACAAACTCCCATATAAAGTATTAGACATTAAACATGGTCATAGAGTCAACAAGAGTTTTTACACCCAAAATACTGCTGTGTGTTTCCAAAAATTGTTTTGAAGCGAGTAAAACTTCAGGTGCATTTATTCTTTTGTGAAAATGTCAAAAGCCACATCTAGCAAAGGGGGGAAAAAGCAATTTGATACAGCAAGTTTATTTGTATTTACAGTACATGTGCATTACATATGGTTATGATAATTTATGTGTGTAGGCATATGGTACTGAACTACATGAAAATGCAAATATGATGAATACTATTGCAAGACATTGTAAATAATCAAAGTATCTATTATCCTAACTTCTTTCAGTCTTTCCTGTAGAGTTAAGCCGATTATGTGTTATTTATACCTCTTCAACCATTATATGGTTAAAGATGTAATGTCATTGTCTTGTGCAGTATTGTCATGTTATGTGTGTGAATGTGTGCTAGTTGTGGTTCATTGTCACAATTAAACCAAATTAAAAGATGAAAACACACATTACATCCATACTATCATCTGTGTGTGCATCTCCTTGGACTTGACAGATTGCTCGAAGAACTGACCATTTTTTTCCAGCATAGCACAAACCTCTACTCTTTGAGTAATGGTTAAAGTGTGTGAACTGAAGTTAAAACTGAACATTTGTCTCATAAGGATTTGAGGCATCACATTAAAAAAATGCCAAAACAGAATTGTGTTCAGATCTGTCAGGAGGGATTATTGATGGACACAAAACAGGAGAAGGATATACAAAGTTATCAAAGTGTAGTACGAGAAGCATAGGCAACATTTTAAAATAATCAAATTTTCATAGGGGTTGCTAATCATTTTCTAGCTATGAGCAATTCCCCATAATTCTGAAAAGTGTGAACCATCCACAAAGTGTTTTCATATTCTACTGAACCAGCATCCAGTTGGACTCGGAGTGACAACACCTCTTTTTGTTGCACCAAAGGCAAGCTGTTCAGTCCACATCACAATCTGGAGGAAGATGCACACCAAAAAAATTAAAAGCCTCAAAGTCTACATCAACTGAGCCAGTGTCAAGGTGCCCTAAGAGTCATCCAAGTAAGAAAGTTCATGTTTTTCATTTAATTTAAAGTAAACCCCTTCATTTTGTATTATATGCTCGACATCATGGTCCAAAAGATAGATTTCTGCCACTAGTGTATCATATTAGAGTCACACATACAGTCACAGATTGTTTTTCTACCATCTGGTTGAAGCCCCAAATGAAAAGTTGTTTATAAACACTTTAAGGCTGCCCTCAAGGTTATTTTCAGGATCCTTAAAAACTCTTCAAACTCTCTGGATAAAAAATGTGGTGTCTGACAACTTAAAAGATAAACTGTTTAAATCAGTTTCCGGGCTTTTATCTAATTTCTGAAGCAAAAAAAAAAAAAAATGCCAACTAGCCACCTAAATCAAGTCATAGTTGAACATCTTTGTTTATGAAGCACCAGAAAGAAATGAAACTGATAAATGCAGTTTTCAATTTGACACTCCCACAATAAACTCAAAAAAGAAGCCAAGTTGAGTTGAAAATGTTGGTCCTGAATGCAACATGGTACTTTTTAATTGTAATGAAGTAGAAGTACTCATTTAAATAAGTGCTTGAATAAGTATCTCAAAAAGAAACTACTCCAGGGGTGAGTAACGGCATGAGGAATTTCATTTTGTTGCTAATTTTTTTTCATTTTTGTTAATTTACATTGGCATTTTTGTTTTTTGATTTAGTAATTAATTTTGTTTACTTACCTGATTTTTTTTTTCATTTTGCAAATTTTGTTCATTTCTGTCAATTTCCTTCAGTCTTTTGCTCATTTTCTGTTTTAGTTGCGCATTTTGTTTATTTATGTGATTATTTTGTTAATTAGTGCTGCTTTTGTTGCTTATTTTTTCATTTTTGGAGATATTAAATTTTTCTTTCTGTTTTTTTGTTAATTTGCTTTATTATTTTGTTCAAAAAACTACTCAAGTAGATGTAACTGAGTCACACATATTTGAGTACTAACCACTGTCTGCCTGAATGAGAGATAATATGCCAAGAAAGGCTGAAAGGTTTATTGTTAATGAAAGTGTTTAATGAAGTAACTGTAGTGTTTTGTTGGTGCTTCGGATGTGATGCTGTCGTCTGATGCAGCTACTATACTGTAGTTATTTCAGGATACAGTGGACTTTTTTGACTCAAATTGTCTCCCAGTGAAGCATCAAAAACACAGAGATGTGTTAAAACGCACGTGTGCTCTGATTTCCACTGTACTGTGACAGACACTGTTTGCGGCGCTGGAGGCGACTTTAATCTTCCTTGAAAAACAGAATATTATTCCTTTCCTCCATTTGATTTCTTACTCTCACTTTCATGTCTACCTCCTTCTGCGTGGTACATCTTTTTTTGGGTGACTCTCTGCTTTTTTTGAACTTCACAAACAATTTTCATCTCTGCCTCTATATCTCTTTTCCTGGATGACAAAAATGGGCCGCCCAGTAACCAGGGGAAACGCTGGGTGACGTCACTCGCCTCCTGACACAGGCTTAGTCAGAGAAAGCAACCTAAATCCTCACACGCACACACTCATACTGTATATAAGTACACACATGCATATACACATCCAAGAAGAGATTAGGAAGCCCAAGTATTCATAAGAAGGTTTTTTTTTTCCTTCTTTCACCCATTCACATTCCTACTGACACTTTCACACACTTTGCACTCCTTCAAGTAATTGTATTTAGAGCGGCGAGTCAGCAGAATAGTTTAAGCTGGGATGCTGGGTTATGTGGAGGCTGAAACACACACACAAATACACACAGGCCAGCACTGCAGCCTATTTTGCCATCTTACTCACTTTCTCTGACTAACTCCTCTCTCGCTACTGCTGCATGGCCTCTCACACTGAGCAGGGACAGACCACTGCAGTCATCCCTCTGTCTTCAAGAAAAGAGGACAAAACAAAGAGCTGGTGGTGGCAAAGGGAGGGCGACCCAGTTCTAATCAGTTATTTTTATCATTCTTAACTGCTATGGGGCACATTGATGATTGATTATCAGCGGTAAAAGGGTTACTCTTGATGTACAAGTAGGACAATCAGCTGATTTTTCTGGCAAATTAGGTAAATTTGGCAATGATTTAGAAATCTAAACATTTAAACAAACCTCTTTAACCCTTTCAAGCATGGTGTCCACTACACTGGGCCGGAACAAGGTCACATTAAATTTATAGTGATTTAAAAATTAAGGTAAAATGCATGAAGACAGTAACTGTTTTGACAGAAAATGAACAAAATAATCAGGGAAAAGGAGCAACATGAGAAGCAAAAGGTGGTGAGGAAAATGAATAAAAGTAAGTGAAATCAGAAGGAAAATGAACAAATCAATGAAAAATATGAAGAAGAGTGAACGAAAACAGAAGAGAAATTAACAAAACAATCAAAAAAAGAAGAAAAATGGAACAAAATCAGAAGGTACAAAGCTGTTACAAGAGGTGCAGAGTACTCATGTATATTTACTCCTTTACATGTACTTGAGTAGTTTGTTTTTAAAAATGTTCTTTTGGGAGCAGTCGTTTTTCAGAATCCTTTTGGCTCTTGCTCAGTTGCATTTGTGATGAAATAAGTGTACTTCTACTCCGTTACATGTGACCACACATTAGTGAGAAGGAGCAAATTTGACACAAAATGTGTTTCCTCCAAATTTCAGGGAAGAACAGTCATTTTAGTTGTCAACCCAAAGCAGCAGAAGAACAAAAGAAGCCATAAAACAAGCAAACAAGAACAACAAAATAATAAACAAAATGATATAAAAAATGAACAAAAAAGCAACAAAAATGCACAACATGATCAGGTAAATTAAGATGAACAGTCACCAACAATATTGAACCAAATTCAACAAGACAAGCAACAAAATACCTGTTTTTTGTAACTTCATTCATCACAATTAATGTGAACTTTTTTCATATGCATTTTTATTCTGACTCAAGTATTTATCTTATGAGTTGACTACTTGCATCATTATAATTATAAAGTAACAGTACTTTTACTTGAGTACTATTTCTGTTTCTGTAACAATGACAAAATAAGGAATTCAGGCACTGCAAAAAGTAATCCAAAACATGTGATTAGTAGTAGTAGTCATTTGATAACAAAGTTTTAACATAAAAAAAGATAAGTAACTCTTACATTTATTCCATAATTTCATAATCTAACACCATTAAAATAAATAGCTTCTCCTCAGGACTGTTGATCACTTATTATCAATGGCATTAATAATTTGACCATTTGTTGCTCTTTTGCCTAAAAAGATTAAAAAAAATAAAAAGCAGCTGGAAGTCAGGTCCTGTAAATGGGCATTTGTAAGACATGGAGACATTTTTCTTAAAGCAGATGTATATGTGGGAGTGATGCTTGACAAACAATATTCCTCTGACTGATTTGATGTAGCGTATACAGCATATGAAGCGGGAAGAAACTCTCCCACTCAGCACTATATATGTAAATGGCGACTGTAGTGATCCCTCTATATGTCTGAATGTACACATGCACCATCTGGTGCATTTTGCTAATCAAACTGCACGATGAATGTGTTTGCAGTTTACTGGTTTAGTGTAGAGGTGTTAATCTTTAATAAACATAAAATAATGTATATATTTTACATATAGCTACATTCTTTCATTTGGATGACTTACTATGACTCATTTAACTGTCAAATGAGTCATAGTTATACAGAATGTTTTTACTTTACATACTGTATGGTTTGTACAGTGTGTCCACAACTAGGCTTATTTACTGTACAAGTACAGTTTGTATAAAATTCATAAAGCTTACCTTTTTCATTTATGTTTGACTGACAAATATGAATAAAATTTACATGTGTTGTGTGACCTAAAAGAATGGACATATGCAAGCAAAATAAATCTAATTTATTCATGAATGAAAACACATGCACATCCTCACATGTACCGGTAATGTGCTGGATGAAACAAATTGATGAAAATGTAAAAAATTAACTCTGCACACTACCAGCTCCCGTTTCAGTTTAATATGAGTGATGTTTCGAGCACACTGCTCCTCCTCATACTTCTATAATACATGCAGAGAAGCCATCTTAAATACCCATCAGCCATCTGACAATACTGAACATTATATTTATAAATAGTTCCATGTTCTACCATATATATTTGATTTGACCATATATATCATACAAGAATATACAGTACATAAGGGACTTTAGTAAAGAGCAGATTGATGTCCATCATAAACACAAAATATGTAGAACGTCTCTGTAACAAAGTGGGATCTGTAATAATGCTACATCGAGCCTGTCCTCCAACCAAATATGACCAAGGTGGTCAAATATTCGTGTACTGAATTACAACCTACTGTTACGTTTTTGAGCTATGCGCCCTCTAGCGGTCACGCAAATGTCAACGCTGTGGTGTCGTCTTACATCATGACGTTTGACGTCGTGCTACGTCATGACGTTTGATTTTCCTTACCAATCAAAATAACAAAACCAACAGAGTGAGGAGTCACGTCCACTTCACTGCATGCGGTCATTTTGCAAGCATTTTGTGCGATTTGAAACTTCTGAACAACAAAACATATACATACATGAAATTCTTCTCCACATTTAATCCATTCCCTGGGGTAGCGGTGGGCAGCCGCTGTGCAGCGCCCAGGGAGCATCTGAGCGGTTAAGGGCCTTGCTCAAGTGCCCACAGTGGTGATACCGGTCCGGCAATTTGAACCAGTGACCCTATGGTCACAGGGCTGCTTTGCTAGCCTTTTGGCCACCACTGCTATCATTACATTTTGTTTTAATCGCTACTGACTTACTTACCAAGTTGAAATCCGCAGTACAGGCGTCAATCACTGGAATATTTCCTGCCGCCAGCAGGAAACGCTATGAAGAGTCGTAATTCAGGAGCAGTACATACGACCAAGGACAGACTGTTACATCATACAGTATCTGAAAGATGAATAGAAACATCTACCAAAGGGAGGATACATAAATACATAAAATTCAATAAGTAAATCAATATGTAAAAAGAAAAGATAATAGTAAAGTATCCAATCAGATCCAGAGGCCTCAACCAGAAACATCGTCCTGATGCTGGGTTTGAGCAGCACGATACAAAGACACTTCAGGTGGTTAAAGGCCTAATCACCACATGATGTGGGTTCAAATCCTCAGCCAAGCGTTTTTAAATCGAAGACAGACTGTTGATGTATTGAGATAAATGCTACACACTCACACACACACCTTACATATGTACGGACTGGGAGAAGGGATGAAGGGTGGGAGAGATAACGAGAAGGGGCTAAGAGGGTTAATGACTGTCTCCAACACAAGGCCAGCAATAATGCTCTCATTTGTGCATGTGCAAACACACACTCACATGCACACACAGGTCGGCCTGATGAAATTGCACATGATAAATTGATGAGCCAGCTGACACTACACCTCTTGTCGTCTTGCTCCGTCTCTTTATGTCATCCACGCCTGCCTGTCAGGGAGACGGGCAGAGCCAGAGACACAGAGGCTACACAACAGGATGTGGGGACTGAGGTGGAAAGAAAAAGAAAATATAAGATAGAAAAAGAGAGAGCGTGATAGTATTTAAGCCAGAAGGGCAGCTCTTTGTCTTTCTAATGGAGCCATTACCCAAGGGTGTGTGACCCTCAAGGGTCAATCTGAACCCGGGACACACACCCACATGCACATACACTGAGGACAATATAGATTATGGTGTGAGTAGCACTGCCAAGAGCTGAAGGACAGGCGACAACACTGTAATCTGTATTTTATTACCACAGCTTCTACTGGGGTCTCTTTCTTACTCTTTCTGTATCTCTCTCTCTCTCACTCTCTCTCGTCCTTCTCATATTCTCTCCCTTCTCATTCTTTTATCACAGGTAGAGAAGCAGTTCAATAGAACTGTAATGATTATTTTTTGAAGGCCCTGAATTAAGTCTCTTTGAGAGAGGCCATTTCAATGACATGAAACGAAAAATCAAATCTATTTCATTCAGATCTCATCCTGCTGCTCTACCTGCATCGCCTGCTCATTTCTTTACCTGTCCGTCTCTTTCCTCACCTTTAATCCTTCAACCCCTTCTCCATTATTCATCCCACTCCGTCAAATCACCTCCTCTCCAACCCAGCGGTGCTCCTCCCTTCTTCTCTTTATGCACTCCACCTCTATTTCATATTCTTTCTTTAACTCCTTTGCCACCTGCCGCTTTCTTCTCTCCTTTCCTCTACCTAATTTAAAGTCAAAGTGACCTTTTGTGCAACAGAGTGTTTTTGCACATACAACTCACACTGACACACACAGGAATGAATCCTTGAAAAGCTGTTGGGGGGAGAAAATTCACTATTTAGGAAGTACACCCTCAGAATTACGCCACTACGTGTGTGTGTGAGTTTGTCCACTATAGGACATAAAATGCAATTACATCTGTCCTTGGGAACATTTCAAGCTGTCTGCTTTAGGCAAATTCCCTAGTCAGCAGTATTACACGTATACAGAGTGTGTCTATGTGTGACTCCATGGTAATTTAATCCCAGCATTACAATGTGTGTGCAAGGTGTAAGACATAGAAGTTAGAAATGTAAGAAGTATCTGGACACATACATGAGCGTTTCCCCACACACTGTACAGGTATTTCAGTGCAACCAAAAAATAAAAGGTGTCTCAATGCAACATGACTTTATTCATCAGAGAAAATGATGTCGTCCACAATCAATGTGCTGGTACTTTCACGAAAAGGGTCTGCTGACAATCATATACTATTTTTAGAGAAACAGAGTTGATGAGAGAGAAATATATTGTTTGCTCTGATCACAGAAAATACAGATATGTAGTTTAACACTGCATTGACATTTTGAGTCCTTTAATAGTAATGTGTGTTCTTAATGCCAACATATATACCCACAAGGGTCAAGAACGTCCCATCTCTTCCAGTTCTGCTGGAAATATAAAACACAAGCTACAGGGGACGGTGGATATACAGTATCATTGCACTTTGTGATGATATATGTGCTACACTTTGAGAAATGAATACAGTACATCCTCCACTGATAAACAATGGGTACATTTTGTTTTGGTCACTAAATGCATTTACATTTCAAACGTTTTTGGCTTTTGATGAGAGTGAAAAATGAGAATCTGTGACTTTTGTTTGAATGAAATCATCTGGTGTTGTGATTTATCAAATGTCTCTTTAAACTGTAATATAATATTGTAGCGGCTGTGGGGTGCCGCTAGGGGGAGCCACCCGGCATTGTGGGTTTATGTTGGGGATTGCTTTGGGTTTTTGTCAGTTCGTGCCAGACTGTTGAGGTGTCTGCATCTG